>CM077089.1:122602860-122859913 GCA_039513925.1 Platanthera zijinensis | reverse complement strand
CATAGTGATCCTTGCCCAAATTAGTAATAGGGTGTTCCAACAATCTCCCTCCCTATTTGGTTAGGATTACTATTTTACAGAACTCAGTAATAAATACAAAATCAAATATACAGAAAAACAAAAATCTAACACAATAGAGTAGATCATGCAACATAGCAGCAAATAGATGGAATATCAGCAAATGTTCAAAATGAGTATACTGTCTGCTTACAAATGTCATTTCTTTTCACTTCCCTTCTAAATAAGATTTCCCTTTGTTGGGATTTAGAGCTTCTTTCTTGACCTTCTATCATCCTCTGCACCTAAGAGGTTTGAGATCTAGCCCTGGAACCACAGCCTCAGGATACAGCTTCATGAGTCCATTGGGTCAAAGAATTTCCTTGATGCATACCTTCCAGTTCTGCCTTTCTTTGATCTGACAAGGTTGTAATGTTGGAAGTGTTTTCCCTTGTTCTCTGGCCTTATCAGCTGATCTAAGGCAACCAGTTCTTTGATCCTAGCAGTCCAAGATAATGGTTGTTCTCTGGATCTTCAAAAGGAACTGCAGGCTCATATTTGGTGATAGTTTCTGAAAGCAGAGGGGTTCTTGTATCAACAGTTTCTCTGAGTTTATAAGCGAAAGAACCTTGAGTTGAGTCCATGTGTCTTTGTCCTTCCCTTGCTTGAAATCTGTGTTCTCTTTGATTTCCTCTATATTGTCCCCTCTGGACTGATAACCTCTTTGATATTGCCCCCTGGGATGATATCTTTGAGAGGATGGGAGGAACTTTGCTTTGTAGCTGAGGTTTGAGAAGCGTAGCCTCCACTTGATCCTGAATCTGGAGGAGGAGGAGGAGGAGGCTGAAACTGGGATGAACCTTTCTCATACTTATCAAACTTTCTTTTCTTCTTCATGGCCCTTTATTTGGTTTTTAGAATATTGCATCCATGGTTCAGTTATCTGGCAATCATGCAAAATATAGTAGGGTATATCATAGCATCCTTGGCCTTAGTAGGAGGGGACCTTCATCATGGCCTTGCTTCTGGCCTTCCTTTTCTTTGTAATGGTACCAGAAGAGTCATCAGAGTCAGTGTGAAACTGATCACTTTCTGAGCTCTGGGGTCTATCATACAGATCATAATGCTTTTGATGTACTTCTCTTGTTATTTCAGTTTGTTCAGGAGTCAGAGCAGGAGCGAGCAGCAGCAGCAGAAACACAACTTATTGAAGCCAGCAATAGGAGCAGAAGTAATTGGAGCAGCAGGTTCAGGTGTCTTCCAGATAAGTAGCAAGTTTGTCAACAGCAGCAACATGCAACAACAGACAGCATTTCAATATCAGAAGATCCAATAGATGTAACAGCAGTAGCAGTAGTAGCAGTAAAAATAGAAGCAACAACATCCTCAGCCTTGAAAGAGTTTACATATGATGCAATCAGGCTGGGATCACATTTCTAAAATATGCACAATGACCTTAGTAAGGTCTTCAACTTGCTGAACGGTGAAAATCTTTTTGTGAAGAGAATCAAAATCACTCAACAGTGACCTGAGGTCCACTGTAAAACATTGGAACTGGAGTAGCAGCAGCAGGGCACTTCTTCAGCTTCATGAGCTTCATGAGCATCTCCCCCTGACTTGATGCAGGCAGGGCTGGATCAAGGCACCCTAATAATGGAATTGCCTGAGGAGAGGAGAGAGCTGGCAGTCTGTTACATAACTCCGGGATAGACTTTAGGAGTGGAGCCAAGGAGGTCTCGAGCAAGGCTACTAGCTTGGGGGCCAGTACCCCCTAAAGCCTATCTGCCAGACCAGAAAGATCCACTTGCTCAAGTGATACTTTAGTAGAGGTGAAGGAAGATGTGGCTGGAACTAATGGAATGGCAGTATGAGGTGAGGATGAGAATTGAGGGATGGATGGCTCAGTAGTAGGAATTATTGAGATTGATGTTACTGGAGTGGAGATGGATGATACGGGAGAGGAAAAGGATGGGGCAAAGGATGATTGAGAGAGTATGTCCTATAGAAGTTGTTGGTAGGATGATGTAGATGGAATCTCAGGAGGAGTGGGAGGAGAATCATCCATGAAGGAGTCATCCAGAAGATGAAATGATGGAGTGGTGACAGGTGGATAGTAGTACAAAGGATGTAATGGTTCTGAGGTAGTGGCTGGAGGAGGTGAAATAGGTGATGAGATTGTAATGGCGGAAGATATGGCTATGGTTGAGATGAGTGGTGTGGTTGATATGACTGGTGTAGTTGATGTGGAGACTGAGTTAGAGAGACCTGGAGGAGGAAGAGAAGCAGGCAAATCTTCTGCTGGGGCAGAGACCTGAGGAGGAGTGACTGAGGCAGTCCTTGTGCCTGAAGCAGATGTGCTGCAGCAGCCCTGTTGGGGTTGATAATCTGCCTGTCCCACCTGCTAAAAGGGCACAGTTGAGCCTTTTGGATGCATTGATGTGCATCCCACTTGAACCAGTAGATCAGGGCACCTGTGATGTAGGTAAACCCCTATAATCCTCCCCAACTGACACAGCTTTTGCTAATTTTATTCTTGATCAAATTAAAGAAGATTGATCCCCAATCCAGATGTTTCTTATCAACTAAAGCTCCCATTAAGCATAAACTGATACCTTAAGAATTGTATCGTGAGCTGAGTGCTTTGCGAGAAGCACTTTCCTAACAACATCAGCCAAAAATTGAAATTCAATTGATAAATTCTTTTTCAGAAGTTTATTAGGGTTCACAGTAGAGTGACCCATTCCATCTAACAACGAATCATATTCCTCTCCAGACAAATCGATGGAGTCATTCCCAGTACTTAAGGCGAATACTTCTGTCAAAAGAGCGGGGGACATTGGTACCTGACTTCCAATTATGGTGCCGACTATAGAGTTTTCATTCTCATTGGTTGGCAGTAAAAAACCCATTCTCTTACTTCATCTGCTGCAATCTTTATTCTGGTGGTCATCAACTGAACCAACTGCTGTTCGCGGAAGAGATTCAAAATATCTTTGAACCGCTGATCGCTGCCATCGAAGGAGTTCATATCTATGTCAAAGCCTATATCAAATTTCATTTTGGAGAGAGCGGCGACCGACATTGCCATCTGTACCTGCAAAGATTCAACAAACAAGACCAAGTGTAGAGAGTTTTGAGGGAAAGAGAAAAATTTGCAGAGAGTATGAAAGCGAAGCGTAAACGACGAGCGGCGGCCGAAAAATGATTTTATATTAGGGTTCAACGCGAAAAAGGAAGGATCGTAGATCTCCGTTCGCGATCAGGACTCCTAAGGAAGCGGAAAGGTCTTCAACATCGTAGATCTCAGTTCGACGATCTAGAGAATGTCGAGCTCAGTTTGACGATCGAAGGCCTGAAAGAGATAGTATACAACTATCTAACAAGCTCTGAACTCGGTCGACATTTTGGGAAAAACGTCGATCTCCGTTCGACGTTTTTTGGGAAACCGTCGATCGACGTTCGACAATTTCTGGGGGAAAAACGTCGAGCGCAGTTCAGAGACAGAAACTATCCTAAAACAAAAAAGAAATGATTTTTAGCCTAATCTTGGTCTGTTTTTAGCTTTTCAAATCTTGTAATTTATTTTATGCTTCCTCTATCAAACATGCCTAACTGATTGAGAAAGAAGTTGTGTTTCTTTTCATCCAAAGGCTTGGTGAAAATATCTCCCCATTCCAAATCAGTTGGGATATATTGAAGTTAATTTTATTTCTCAACATTATCCCTTAGAAAATGATGCCTAATTTCTATGTGTTTGTCCTGCTATGGAGGACTGGATTTTGTGCAATGGAAATAGCACTGGTGTTTCACAAATATTTTAGACTTCTCTAAGTTGTAACCATAGTCTAGGAGTTGATTTTGAATCCACAAGATTTGTGTGAACAACAACTACCTGCATCCATATATTAGCTTCAGCAGTGAAGTTGACACAGATGTTTGTTTCTTACAAAACCATGAGACAAGTCTATCACCAAGAAACTGACAAGTTCCACTGGTGTTTTTCCTGTCTATTTCTGCATCGAGCATAACAGCATCTAAAAATTCAGTAAGTCAAATGCTGAATCTTTTGGATACCAGAGTCCTAGATTTGGACAGCTTTTAACATACCTAAGAATCCTCTTTACTAAAGTTAAGTGTGACTCTCTAGGGCTAACTTGGAATCTAGCACATATACATGTAGCAAACATTATATCAGGGCCTACTAGCTGTAAGGTACAATAAAGAGCCAATCATTGCTCTATATGTTGTCTGATCAACTAATTTCCCATGTTCATCAGCATCCAATATAGCATTGGTAGGCATGGGTGTTTTCATACATGATGCATCAGACATACCAAATTTCTTAACCAGTTCTTTTGCATACTTGGTTTGAGAAATAAATATGCCTTCAGCATGTTGTCTGACTTGCAATCCTAAGAAGAAGGATAGCTCACCCATGCTACTCATTTCAAATTAGAGTGCATAAGCTTGGAAAACTTTTGTGAACAAGTTTGAATCAGTAGAACCAAATATAATATCATCTACATAGATTTGTACTAGTAGGATATGGGACTTATGAGTTCTAATAAAAAGAGTTTGGTCTACTCTCCCCTAATAAAATCATTTTCCAGAAGAAAGCATGCTAGGGTCTCATACCATGCTCTAGGAGCTTGCTTTAGACCATATAATACTTTATGCAATTTGAAAACATAATCAGGATGAGTTGGAGAGACAAAAACCGGGGGTGTCTGACATAGACTTCTTCTTTGATCTCCCCATTGAGAAAAGCACTCTTCACATCCATTTGGTAGACTTTGAATCCCTGTGAGCAGCATAAGCCGGGAAGATTCTTATGGCCTCTAACCTTACAACTGGTGCAAAGGTCTGGTCATAGTCTATCCCTTCTTGAGAATATCCTTGAGCAACTAGCCTTGCCTTATTCCTTACAATTTCCTTGATCATCCATTTTATTTCTGAACACCCATTTTGTTCCAACAATGGAATGATCCTTTGGCATAGGCACTAGTTCCCAGACTTTGTTTCTTTCAAATTGATGCAGCTCCTCTTACATTGCAATGATCCAGTGTGGATCTTGCTCTGCATCTTGAATGGATTGAGGTTCAATTTGAGAGAGAAAGCAAGTGTGCATCAGGTTTGGTTTGACCTGATTTCTGGTTTGCACACCAGCTGAGATGTTTCCATCACTTGGGAGATTGGATGATCTCTTGATGTTACTAAATCAACAGGGGGTGTTGATTGTTCACCAACTTTTATTGTTGTTTCCTCTTGTGGAACAGCAACTGGCTCTTCAAGAAGATTTTCTTCCAGATGTGGAGCAGCTTCTTCATCTTCACTACTTTCATCCTTTTGAGTAACTTGCAATCTGTCCAAGTCTTCAGCTACAGAATGTACCTGCAATTGTTCTATGGTAGAAGCATTCTTCTCCTTGAAAGACATATTAGTTTCATCAAAAGAAATATGAACAGATTCATCTATTTTTAGAGTAGTTTTTTATTATAACCCTAAAAGCTTTACTGATCATGGAGTATCCCAGAAACACTCCTTCATCAGCTTTTGCTTGAAATTTTTCTAAATATCTCTTGTCATTATTGTGAATATAGCAAGTGCAACCAAAAACTTTAAATAGTCTACTTAGGTTTCTTCCCTTTGAGCAATTCATAGGGAGTCTTGCCCTTCAGTTTATGTATTAGGACTTCTATTCAACACATAATTGGAGGTGTTCACTGGCTCAAACCCAAACAAAAGGATAGAGGAAGGTGAGCATCTGTCAATAATGTAGTTGCATATTCAATTAGGGTTCTATTTTTCCTTTCAGATACCCCATTCTATGAGGAGTTCTAGGAGCTGAGAATGTATGCCTGATCCCTTCACTCTGACAAAACTCTTGCATAAGAAGAGAATCAAACTCTATCCCATGATCACTTCTGATCAGGGCAAGGTGAGTGTTGAAACTCAATCTGTATGCATTTGAGAAACTCTGTCAAACAATTGAAGTTTATCAGGCTTCTTCCTCAGAGAAGAACACCCATGTGAATCTTGAGAAGTCATCTACAACCACTAAAGTGTAAGATTTCCCTCCTAAGCTTTGTACTGTAATGGGTCCAAAAAGATCCATGTGTAACAGATACAAAATCCTAGGTGAATCACTCTTGTTAATTGATTTAAAACTATTTTTAGTTTGCTTGCCTAATTGACAAGCCTTGCAAAGTCCTTCCTTCTTGTAGGGGCCAGAAGGTAGTCCTCTAACAAGGTTGTCCTTGGATAGCCTAGAAATGGTTCTAAGGTTAATGTGTTCTAGTCTCTTATGCCATAGTATATTAGGTCTAGATATGGAATTGAACAGGACAATATCTACCTTAGATGAATGAAAATCTACTAAGTAAATGTTACCTTTTCTGTTACCTGTCAACACAGTTGTGTTATCCTCTGTCTTGACCTTGCATATAGCTTTGTTGAAAGTCACTTGATATCCTTCATCATAAAGTTGACTGATACTTATCAAGTTATGCTTGAGTCCTTCAACATAAGCTACTTTTTTGAAGGTGACTGTTCCAATTTGGACTGCACTATATCCTTTTGTTGTTCCAATGTTTGAATCACAAAAAATTACTTTGGGTCCAAGCTTGGCTTTAAAGGATGTGAAGATGTCATTGTTCCCTGTCATGTGCTTTGAGCACCCACTATCCAGATACCATGACTGGTTTGATGTTGGATAGGTCTTCACCTGCACATAAACATCTTATATGTTTTTTACCCAGTTTACCTTGAGCCTAGGTTGATATCCCTTAAATTCAGAAATGAAAGACATCCCAGGTTGACTCTTATAACCTTCAGGATGGTATCTCCTAGGAGGTACTATCCATTCAGCATAGGGGTTGAAACCTTGGGATGTAGGACTTCTAGGATTGAATCTAGATGTACCTTTGAAGGATTGTTCAAAGTCCTGATTTCTGTTCGACGATCGTCAAGCTGAGGTCGATGATCTTGGGTCAGATCGTTGATCTCTGTTCGAAGATTGACTGTCCTGTAGTTCAGAGATCAGGTATCGTCGAGCTGATTTCGACGATCGTTTCTTGGATCGTCGAGCGCCATTCGACGATCGTCGAGCTCTGTTCGATGCATTTCTGTAGAACTATATTTTTCTTTGGCAAATCTGCATTCTTCCTAGCTACCTCTACAACTTCCTTCCCTTTATCAGAGATAAATTTGATTGGAGTTGTCAGAACAATAGGCTGGCTGGATGAAGCTCCCAAGCCCAGTGTACTATTACGTCTAGAGTTCACTGTGCTTGTGATATCCATCAGTTTGATGCTTCTCCCATTAAGGGATTCTTCAAATTGCTTGGCCTTGGATAGTTCACTCTTCAGTGAAGCTATCTCCTCCCTATAGCATTCTAACTCTTCAGAGAGTTTGAGGTTGTCTGAATTTAAAGTGCTATGCTCAGACAGTTGCTTTCTGAGGGAAGTGATTTCCTTCTCAGACTCAAACAGATCTAGGCATAATACTTTAAACTCATGTCTAAAGTCCTCAGAACTGAAATCAAATGAATTGATTACCTGATCTTCTTCTAGTTGAACTTCTGAATCTGATTCTGACTCTTCTGCTTCTGAATCTGTTTGAGTGGCATTGATAGCCATCATGCAAAATTCCTTTTCATCAACATCATCCTTATCATTACTGGAGCTGGATGAGGCTTCAGAGTCCTCTTCAGTTTCACTCCATGTCTCAGCAACAAATCCCTTCCTTGTATGTGTGTTCTTGCTGTAGGAGGGTTTGTCTGAGGTGTTCTTCTTGAAGTCTTTCTCCTTTCTTCTTTATCTTCTATCTTTCTTGTCCTTGTTTTTGTTTTCTGGACAGTCAGGCACAATATGGCCTGGTTTCCTGCAACCAAAACATATAATTTCTTTGTTGTTATTTGATTTATCATACATTGGCTTATCATGTCCCTTGTATGATCTCTTTCTGAAGTCTTTTCTGGCCATTTTGTAGAATCTTTTGGCCAGTAGACTTAGGAGCTCATCATTTCCTATGGCTTTATGTTCAGGCTCCTCTTCTGTAGCTTTGAAGGCTATGGTCTTCTCCTTCCTAGTGGCTGGTGAGGCAGCATTCTGTTCTTCTTCTCTATTTTTAATGAGCAGCTCATAAGATTTGAGCTTGCCTAGGAGAGCTTCAGTTGTAATCTTATTTAGACTTCTGGCATCTTTGATTGGCCAGATTATTGAATCCCAAGTGCTGGGGAAGCACATTAGGATTTTGTCATTCAGCTCAGTCAATGAGATTTCATTATCCAGAGTCTTTTAACTCATTGACAATTAAACTTAGTTTGTTGTACATGTTTGCAACTGATTCAACTTCTCCTTTCTTGAAGTTCTCATATTGGGATATGAGATGGGATCTTCTATCTTTTCTCTCATCATCAGATCCTGAGACAATCTCAGAAAGTTTGTCCCAAATTCCTTTGGCTGAGTTGTATTCAGCTACCTTCTAAAATATCTCATCAGACATTGTCTGAGCTAAGATATTAATGGCCTTGGCATCTGCAGTCTTCCACTTCTTTATTTCAGCATCTGTTCCTGAAGGAGGTGGAACAGTATTTGTACTTGAGCTTGCTGGTGGACTTGGACACACTGTCAAAACAGAATTAAATATGTCTTCATCAATAGAGTTCATATAAAGTCTAATCCTTACTTTCCAAAGTGCAAACTTGGATAGATTGCACACTGGAGGCCTGGTGCTTGCATAATCTTTGTTCTGTGCCATGTCTTTATATAAAATTAAATATAATGAAAATAACCCTCTTAAAAGATTAATCTTATCAGGGATCTTTTAGTTCAGGTGTTATCCTGTATGAACAACCAACCTGCCTCTGATACCAATTGAAAGTGAGGGTGAGATCTATCTTAACTCTAGAGGAGGGGTGAATAGAGTATTTTAAAGTAAATTTACAATTTAAAAATGCACAACAGTAAAGGCTTAATTTAAGTATAGATGTAAGGTGCTTTGATGTAGAAATAAAACTAAAGCAGTAAAATAAAAACCACAGCACACAGTAAAGAATATGCACAAGAAACCAAAAGACATAAGGAGCTATAGTGGTTCCCCAAAAACCTGGGTACATCCACTCTTCTACCACCCTTGGTAGGAATCCACTGCAGGATGAGTTGATCAGGTGTCCTGGGCACCAATGAGCTTTTGATAAGGTGCTCAAAAACCAAACTAGATTTTTTGATTAGGTGTCTTTCCACCACTGAGTTTTGACAAGGCTCTCAGAACCAGAATCAAAACTTTTGAAGGGAGTCTTGATAACCCTTTTACAGCAGGAAAAGAAAAAGGAAGAGGTGAAGTTGTCTTCTCTGTCTCAATCACTGAGAGAAGACTTAGTGGATTGATTGTGTTGTCAAAGCTCCCCCTGAGATGTAGATGGTTCAGAGATGAGAGCTTTGCTAGGGTTATAGGTCTTCAAGAGCTTTAGATCTCCAGCATAAGATGGTTTCAGCAGAGGCTGAAATATGAATTGTCTGAAGTCCTTGATGTTGAAGCTATGATCACTTTTCAGTATGCCAATATTCAACTAATTTTCCAGGATTGATCACTTGATTTTTCTCTAAGTTTTCTGGACTATCTGTGTATGTCTGTATTGAGTGATAGATGGATTGTCTTGATCTGCTGTAGGATGTTTTATTCTCTGAAGATCCTCTATCCAAGATAGCCGTTAGCAGTCAATAAATGTCTTCCATAAATGTTTTGTCTTCTAGAGGAAAGTCCAATAAACACTCTCTGATAAATCCCTTGAAAGTTGCTCTAGAATAAATGAAAACGGCTAGCAGATCTCTTGAAATAAATGCTGAGAGAATTTGAAAAACATTCCAAAGCTGACTGAATTTGAATCCTCAAAGTCGTCGATCTCTCAGGAAAAACGTCGATCTGAGCTCTACGATCGTCGACCTGAGCTCAGAGATTGAAATGATCATCAGACAAAAAAACGTCCGACCTGAGCTCGAAGATCGTTGACCGGAGCTCAGCGACCTGAAAAATAAGCTGAAGGCAGATCGTCGATCTGAGCTCGAAGATCGTCGACCAGAGTTTGACGATTTAGCAGAGTTGAGCTCAAAGAGCGTCAAACGGAGTTCGACGTTTCGTCGACCTAAGCTCGACGATAATTGTCTTTGCCTCAGCTCTAAGTCTGAATCCTTGAATGGTCCTGGGGGCAGCTTCAAACCTAAGTTCTAAGCCCTAGACTCATTCTAACTTGACCTTTTCAATTATACATCTAGGTCAAACTGATTTCCTACAAACATAGTGATCCTTGCCCAAATTAGTAATAGGGTGTTCCAACACATATTATTAGCGGAGTTGGACTAGCAGTATATCCGGCCAAGCTGTGTACCATGAAGGAGAGGTTGTCTTGAGGTCAGTGGCCGATGTGCAATGTTTTGTCAGACTTGTTGGGTACTATCGCAAGTTTGTGGAAGGATTTTAGAAGATTTCCCATCCCCTCAATTCTTTGACGAAGAAGGGTGCGCCTTTTGTGTGGGCACCCAAGTGTGAAGCTGCATTTCAAGAGTTGAAGGACCTTCTTACCACTGCGGTAATCCTCGCCCTCCCATCAAGGAAAAATGGATTGTAGATTTGTACCGATGCATCCTATTAGGGCATGGAGGCAGTATTGATGATGCATTGACATGTGATTACATACGCTTCAAGATAACTTAAGAAGCATGAAGTTAATTATCCATTGCATGACTTGGAGCTGCGAGTTTTGGTGTTTGCTCTGATGAATTGGAGGCACTATATATATGGAGTCCACTACGAGATATTTTCAGATCATAAGAACTTGAAGTACCTCCACACCCAAAAATATATGAACATAAGAAAGCGGCAGTTGCTAGAGTTTCTGTGTGATTATGAGTTTATATTGAACTACCACCCTGGAAGGAAAACTCAGTGGCCAATACTCTAAAGTGGAAGGCACTAGCGTCCAGCCCTGAGTCTCGATTAATGGCTATAGAGTGGGCTCGAGTGCTTGAATATATGGAGATTATGTTTGTGTTTAAGTCTTGTCTCGAGGCCTATACGAAGTACCTTGCCCCCATTAGTATAGTTTTCGACATTCAAGATTTATTCTGGCAGAGCGTGGGAAAGATGGTGAATTTGCCCATATGTGTTAACTAATTGGGGGAGGATCAGCTGAGGGATACATGGTAAATAAGGACCTCATTCATTTCCTTGGCAGACTTTACATTCCCGCAGGTGGTGGATTTTGGAAGAGATCTTGAGAGAGGCCCATTGCACTAAGTATTTTGTCCATATCGGAATTGCCAAGATGTACACTGACTTGCAGAGGACAATCTTTTGTCCAGGAATGAAGAGAGATGTCACGTACTATGTTACACACTACGAGGCTTGCAAGAAGTTAACGGTGGAGTGCAAGAGCCTTGGTGGGTTATTACAGTCATTGCCCATCCCTGAATGGAAGTTTGAGGATATTTCCTTGGATTTTGTTCACAGCATTCCTCAATCTCGCTCCGAGAATGGTTCAGTTTTGGTGATTGTGGATGTAACGCCCAAAATGTTGTAGGAGCGACGGGGATCGCTTTTGGCCAAGACAGTTTTTTGGAGCAGGTGACACGGGTCCCGACACGGCCGTGTCGGAGTCCGTGTCGGCTGTGTCGAGCTCGGTCGTCGAGCTGGCCGTGTGGTCGACCATGTTAAGGTCGACGATGGTCGGGTATGGAACACGGCCAGGCACACGGCCGTGTCCCAGGCCGTGTAACACCGGGTCATTTCGAACCTAAGGAGGTTTGAGATCTTGGCCTGGGAACCACAGCCTCTGGATGCAGTTTCATGTAGTCCACTGGGTCAAATAATTTCCTTGATCCATATCTTTCTAGTTCTGCCTTTCTTTGATCTGACAAAGTAGTAATGTTGGAAGTGTCTTTGCCTTGTTCTCTGGCCTTCTTCAGCTGATCTAAAGCAGCAAGTTCTTTCATCCTAGCAGTCCATGATAATGGATTGTTCTCTAGATCTTCAAAAGGAACTGAAGGATCATATCTGTTGATAGTTTCTGAAGCAGTAGGAGTTCTTGTATCAATAGTTTCTTTGAGTTTATAGGGGAAAGGACCTTGAGTTGAGTCCATGAGTCTTTGTCCTTCCCTTGCTTGAAATCTGTGTCCTCTTTGATTTCCTCTATACTGTCCCCTTCTGGACTGATAACCCCTTTGATATTGCCCCCTGGGATTATATCTTTGGGAGGATTGGGAGGTACTTTGCTTTGGATCTGAGGTTAGAGAAGCTGAGCCTCCACCTGATCCTGAATCTGGAGGAGGAGGAGGAGGAGGCTGAAATTGGGATGAACCATTCTCATACTTATCAAACTTTCTTTTCTTTCTCAAGGACTTTAGTTGATTTTTAGAATATTGCATCCAAGGTTCAGTAATTTGGCAATCATGCACAATATAGTAGGGAATATCATTAGCATCCTTGGCCTTAGCAGGAGGGACTTTCATCATGGCCTTGCTTCTGGCCTTCCTTTTCTTTGCAATGGTACTCGAGGAGTCATCAGAGTCAGTGTGAAACTGATCACTTTCTGAGCTTTGGGGTCTATCATACAGATCATCAATGCTTTTGATGTACTTCTCTTGTTGTTTCAGTTGTTCAGAAGTGAGAGCAGGAGCAGCAGCAGCAGAGATAGAACCTATGGAAGCAGTAATAGGAGCAGAAGTAATTGGAGCAGCAGGTTCAGGTTCTTCCAGATAAGTAGAGAGTTCATCAATAGCAGCAGTAGCAGCAACAACAGACAACATTTCAATATCAAAAAATCCAATAGATGTAACAGCAGTAGCAACAACAAAAGTAGGAGCAACAACATCCTCAGCCTTGAGAGAGTTTACATAAGATGCAATCAGGCTGGGATCAAACTCTAAAATAGGCACGATGGCCTTAGTAAGATCTTCAACTTGTAGAACTGGTAGAACTGGCAGAGAATTGAAGTACACAATATCAAAAACTGACAGCAGGCTCTGAAGATCCACTGTAAATACCAGAGCTTCATTAGGCATCTCCCCCTGCCTGGATTCAATGACAATTGGATCAAGGCACCCAGAAGAAGGGATTGCCTGAGAGGAGAGGAAGGAAGAAAGCCTGGTAGACAGCTCCTGAACATTTTTCAGAAGTGGAGCCAATGTGGTCTCCAGCAATGAGGTTAGCCTGGGGGCTAGCAGCTCATACAACCTATCTGCCAAAGCTGAAAGATCTACATGCTCAAGAGAGTCTTGAGTAGAGGTAGGAGTTGATGTAGCTAGAATGGTGTTGGCTGGGACTGATGGAATGGATGGTGTGGAGGTAGGAGGTATAGGGATGGATGGCTCAGTAGTAGAAATTGTTGAGATTGATGTTACTGAAGTGGAGATGGATGATATAGTAGAGGAAAGGGATAAGGTGAAGGATGGTTGAGAGATTATGTCCTGAAGAAGTTATTGGTAGGAAGATGTAGATGGAATCTCAGGAGGAGAAGGAGGAGAATCATCCATGAAGGAGTCATCCAGAAGATTAAATGATGGAGAGGTGATAGGTGGATAGTAGTACAAGGGATGGAATGATTCTGAGGTAGTGGATGGAGGAGGTGAAATGGGTGATGAGATTGTAATGGGGAAGATATGGCTATGGTTGAGATTAGTGGTGAGGTTGATATGACTGGGGCAGAGATAGCTGGAGTAGGAGGAGAGGCAGGCAAATCTTCTGCTGGGGTAGAGACCTGAGGAGGAGTGACTGAGGCAGTCCTTGTGCCTGAAGCATAGGTTGCTGTAGAAGCCCTGTTAGGGTAGATAATTTGCTTGTCCCACCTGCTGAAGAGGGCATAGGAGAGCTGCTTGGATGCATTGATGTGCATCCCACTTGAAACCAACAGATCAGGGCACCTGTGATGTAGGTAAACCCCTATAATCCTCCCAAAACTGACACAGCTTTTGATGATTTTCTTCTTGATCAAATTAAAGAAAATTGATCCCCAATCCAGATTTTTCTTATCAACTAAAGCTCCCATTAAGCATAACTGATACCTTGAGATTGTATCATGGGCGGAGTGCTTTGCCAGAAGCACTTTGCCAGCAACATCAACCAAGAATTGAAATTCGATAGACAAATTCTTTTTCAGCAGTTTATTAGGGTTCACAGCAGAGTGACCCATACGATCTAACAAAGAATCATATTCCTCTCCAGACAAATCGATGGAGTCATTCCCAGTACTTAATGCGAATACTTCTGTCAAAAGAGCGGGGGTCAATGGTACCTGAGTTCCATTGATGGTGCCGACTATAGAAATTTCACTCTCATTGGTGGCAGTATAAACCCATTCTTTTACTTCATCTGCTGCAATCTTTATTCTTGTTGTCATCAACTGAACTAACTGCTGTTCGCGGAATAGGTTCAGAATATCCTTGAATCGCTGATCGCTGCCGTCGAGGGAGTTCATATCGATGTCAAAGCCTGTATCAAATTTCATTTTGGAGAGGGCGGCGACCGTCATTGCCATCTGTACCTGCAAAGATTCAACAAACACGACCAAGTGTAGAGAGTTTGGAGGGAAGGAGAAAAAATTTTCAGAGTGTATGAAAGCATAAACGACGAGCGGTGGCCGAAAAATGATTTTATATTAGGGTTCGACGCGAAAAAGGAAGGATCATCAATCTCCGGTCGACGATCAAGACTCTTGATGGAAGATGAAAGGTCTTCAATATCGTAGATCTCAGTTCGACGATCTAAAGAGAACGTCGAGCTCAGTTCTACGATCGAAGACCGGAAAGAGATAGTATACAACTATCTGACAAGCTCTGAACTCAGGTCGACGTTTTGGGAAAACGTCAATCTCCGTTTGACGTTTCTTGGGTAAACGTTGATCTCCGTTCGACGCTTTTTTGGGGAAAACGTCGAGCGCAGTTCAGAGACAGAAACTGTCCTACAGACACAAAAAGAGATGAGTTTTTAGCCTAATCTTGGTCTGTTTTTAGCTTTTCAAAATCTTGTAATTTATTTTAGGCTTCCTCCATTTAACATACCTAACTGATTGAGGAAGAAGTTGTGTTTCTTTTCATCCAAAGGCTTGATGAAAATATCTCCCCTTTGCAAATCAGTTGGAATATATTGAAGTTCAATTTTATTTTTCTCAACAATATCCCTTAGAAAATGATGCCTACTTTCTATGTGTTTTGTCCTACTGTGGAGGACTGGATTTTGTGCAATGGAAGTAGCACTGGTGTTGTCACAAAATATTATAGACTTCTCTAAGTTGTAAGCATAGTCTAGGAGTTGGTTTTGTATCCACAATATTTGTGAACAACAACTGCCTGCAGCCATATATTCAGCTTCAGCAGTTGAAGTTGACACAGATGTTTGTTTCTTAGAATACCATGAGACAAGTCTGTCACCAAGAAACTGACAAGTTCCACTAGTGCTTTTCCTATCTATTCTGCATCCAGCATAATCAGCATCTGAAAATCTAGTTAAGTCAAATGCTGAATCTTTTGGATACCAGAGTCCTAGATTTGGATAGCTTTTAACATACCTAAGAATCCTCTTTACTAAAGTTAAGTGTGACTCTCTATGGCTAACTTGGAATCTAGCACATATACATGTAGCAAACATTATATCAGGCCTACTAGCTGTAAGGTATAATAGAGAGCCAATCATTGCTCTATATGTTGTCTGATCAACTGGTTTCCCATGTTCATCAGCATCCAGTACAGCATTAGTAGGCATGGGTGTTTTCATACATGATGCATCAGACATACCAAATTTCTTAACCAGTTCTTTTGCATACTTGGTTTGAGAAATAAATATGCCTTCAGCATGTTGTCTGACTTGCAATCCTAAGAAGAAAGATAGCTCACCCATGCTACTCATTTCAAATTTAGAGTGCATAAGCTTGGAAAACTTTTTGCACAAGTTTGAATCAGTAGAACCAAATATAATATCATCTACATAGATTTGTACTAGTAGGATATGGGACTTATGAGTTCTAATAAAAAGAGTTTGGTCTACTCTCCCCTAATAAAATCATTTTCCAGAATAAAGCATGCTAGGGTCTCATACCATGCTCTAGGAGGTTGCTTTAGACCATATAATACTTTATGCAATTTGAAAACATAATCAGGATGAGTTGGAGAGACAAAACCCGGGGGTTGTCTGACATAGACTTCTTCTTTGATCTCCCCATTGAGAAAAGCACTCTTCACATCCATTTGGTAGACTTTGAATCCCATGTGAGCAGCATAAGCCAGGAAGATTCTTATGGCCTCTAACCTTGCAACTGGTGCAAAGGTCTGGTAATAGTCTATCCCCTCTTCTTGAGAATATCCTTGAGCAACTAGCCTTGCCTTGTTCCTTACAATAATTACTTGATCATCCAATTTGTTTCCGAACACCCATTTTGTTCCAACAATGGAATGATCCTTTGGCTTAGGCACAAGTTCCCAGACTTTCTTTCTTTCAAATTGATGCAACTCCTCTTGCATTGTAATGATCTAGTGTGGATCTTGCTCTGCATCTTGAATGGATTGGGGTTCAATTTGAGAGAGAAAGCAAGTGTGCATCAGGTTTTGATTGACCTGATTTCTAGTTTGCACACCAGCTGAGATGTTTACAATCACTTGGGAGATTGGATGATCTCTTGATGTTACTATATCAAAAGGTAGTGTTGATTGTTCACCAACCTATGTTGATGTTTCCTCTTGTGGAACAGCAACTGGCTCTTCAAGAAGATTTTCTTCCAAATGTGGAGCAGCTTCTTCATCTTCACTACTTTCATCCTTTTGAGTAACTTGCAATCTATTCAGGTCTTCAGCTAGAGAATGTACCAGCAATTGTTCTATGGTAGAAGCATTCTTCTCCTTGAAAGACATATTAGTTTCATCAAAAGAAATATGAACAGATTCTTCTATTTTAGAGTAGTTTTATTATAAACCCTATAAGCTTTACTGATCATGGAGTATCCCAGAAACACTCGTTCATCAGCTTTTGCTTGAAATTTTGCTATATATCTCTTGTCACGGTTGTGAATATAACAAATGCAACCAAAGATTTTAAAATAGTCTACTTTAGGTTTCTTCCCTTTGAGCAATTCATAGGGAGTCTTGCCCTTCAGTTTATGCATTAGACTTCTATTCAACACATAATTGGAGGTGTTCACTGCCTCAGCCCAAAAGGATAGAGGAAGGTGAGCATCTGACAACAATGTAGTTGCAGATTCAATTAGGGTTCTATTTTTTCCTTTCTGCTACCCCATTTTGTTGAGGAGTTCTAGGAGCTGAGAATGTATGCCTGATCCCTTCACTCTGACAGAACTCTTGCATAAGAAGAGAATCAAACTCTGTCCCATAATCACTTCTGATCAGGGCAATGTGAGTGTTGAACTCAATCTGTATGCATTTGAGAAACTCTGTCAAACACTTGAAGTTATCAAACTTCTTCCTCAGAAAGAACACCCATGTGAATCTTGAGAAGTCATCTATAACCACTAAAGTGTAGGATTTCCCTCCTAAGCTTTGTACTGTAATGGGTCCAAAAAGATCCATGTGTAACAGATACAAAATCCTAGGTGAATCACTCTTGTTAATTGATTTAAAACTATTTTTAGTTTGCTTGCCTAATTGACAAGCCTTGCAAAGTCCTTCCTTCTTGTACGGGCCAGAAGGTAGTCCTCTAACAAGGTTGTCCTTGGATAGCCTAGCAATGGTTCTAAGGTTAATATGTCCTAGTCTCTTATTCCATAGAATATTAGGTCTAGATATGGAATTGAACAGGCAAATATCTACTTTAGATGAATGAAAATCTACTAAGTAAATGTTACCTCTTCTGTTAACTGTCAACACAGTTGTGTTGTCCTCTGACTTGACCTTGCATATAGCCTTGTTGAAGGTCACTTTATATCCTTCATCACAAAGTTGAATGATACTTATCAAGTTGTGCTTGAGTCCTTCAACATAAGCTACTTTCTTGAATGTGACTGTTCCAATTGGACTGCACCATATCCTTTTGTTGTTCCAAAGTTTGAATCACCAAAGATTACTTTGGGTCCAAGCTTGGTTTTAAAGGATGTGAAGTTATCCTTGTTCCTTGTCATGTGCTTTGAGCACCCACTATCCAGATACCATGGTTGGTTTGATGTTGGATAGGTCTTCACCTGCACATAAACAACTTATATGTTTTTGACCCAGTTTACCTTGGGCCTAGGTTGATATCCCTTAAATTCAGAAATGAAAGACATCCTAGGTTGACTCTTATAACCTTCAGGATGGTATCTCCTAGGAGGTACTATCCATTCAGTATAGGGGTTGAAACCATGTGATGTAGGACTTCTAGGATTGAATCTAGATGATCTTTTGAAGGATTATTCAAAGTTCTGATCTCTGTTCGACGATCGTCGAGCTGAGGTCGAAGATCTTGGGTCAGATCGTCAATCTCTGTTCGAAGATCGATTATCCAGGAGTTCAGAGTTCAGGTGTCGTCGAGCTGAGGTCGACGATCGTTTCTTGGATCGTCGAGCGCCGTTCGACGATCGTCGATCTATGTTCGACGCATTCTGTTGAACTATATTTTTCTTTGGCAAATCTGCATTCTTCCTAGCTACCTCCACAACTTCCTTCCCTTTATCAGAGATAAATTTGATTGGAGTTGTCAGAACTATAGGTTCGCTGGATGAAGCTCCCAAGCCCAGTGTACTATTAAGTCTAGAGTTCACTGTGCTTGTGATATCCATCAGTTTGATGCTTCTCCCATTAAGGGATTCTTCAAACTGCTTGGCCTTGGATAGTTCACTCTTTAGTGAAGCTATCTCCTCCCTATAACATTCTAACTCTTCAGAGAGTTTGAGGTTCTCTGATTTTAAAGTGTTATACTCAGACAGTTGTTTTCTGAGGGAAGTGATTTCCTTCTCAAACTCCAACAGATCTAGGCATAGTACTTTAAACTCATGTTTAAAGTCCTCAGAACTGAAATCAAATGAATTGATTACCTGATCTTCTTCTAGTTGAACTTCTGAATCTAATTCTGACTCTTCTGCTTCTGAGTCTGTTTGAGAGGCATTGATAGCCATCATACAGAATTTCTTTTCATCAGCATCATCCTCATCATCACTGGAGCTGGATGAGGCTTCAGAATCCTCTTCAGTCTCACTCCATGTCTCAGCAACAAATCTCTTCCTTGTATGTGTGTTCTTGTTGTAGGAGGGTTTGTCTGAGGTGTTCTTCTTGAAGTCTTTCTCCTTTCTTCTTTCTCTTCTATCTTTCTTGTCCTTGTTTTTGTTTTCTGGACAGTCAGGCACAATATGGCCTAGTTTCCTGCAACCAAAATATATAATTTCTTTGTTGTTATTTGATTTATCATACCTTGGCTTATCATGTCCCTTATATGATCACTTTCTGAAGTCTTTTCTGGCCATTTTGTAGAATCTTTTGGCCAGTAGGCTTAGGAGCTCATCATTTCCTGTAGTTTTATCTTCTGGCTCCTCTTCTGTAGCTTTGAAGGCTATGGTCTTCTCTTTTCTTGTGGCTGGTGAGGCAGCCTTCTGTTCTTCTTCTCTATTTTTAATAAGCAACTCATAAGATTTGAGCTTGCCTAGGAGAGCTTCAGTTGTAATCTCATTTAGACTTCTGGCATCTTTGATTGGCCAGATTCTTGAATCCCAAGTGCTGGGGAAGCACATTAGGATTTTGTCATTCAGCTCAGTTAATGAGATTTCTTTATCCAGAGTCTTTAACTCATTGACAATCAGACTTAGTCTGTTGTACATGTCAGCCACTGATTCAGCTTCTCCCTTTTTGAAATTCTCATATTGGCTTATAATATGGGATCTCCTGTCTTTCCTTTCATCAGCAGATCCTGAGACAATTTCAGAGAGTTTGTCCCAAATTTCTTTAGCTGAGTTACATTCAGCTACCTTCTGAAATATCTCATCAGACATTGTCTGAGCTAAGATGTTCATTGCCTTGGCATCTGCAGTCTTCCACTTCTTTATTTCTGCATCTGTTCCTGAAGGAGGTGGAATAGCATTTGTACTTGAGCTTGCTGGTGGACTTGGGCACACTATCAAAACAGAATTAAATATGTCTTCATCAATAGAATTCATATATAGTCTAATCCTTGCTTTCCAAAGTGCAAACTTGGATATATTACACACTGGAGGCCTGATGCTTGCATAATCTTTGTTCTGTGCCATGTCTTTATATAAAATTAAATATAAAGAAAATAACCCTCTTAAAAGATTGATCTTATTAAGGATCTTTTGGTTCAGGTGTTAGCCTGTATGAACAACCAACCTCCCTCTGATACCAATTAAAAGTGAGGGTAAGATCTATCTTAACTCTAGAGGGGGGGGGTGAATATAGTATTTTAAAGTAAATTTACAATTTTAAAAAAAATGCTTAGCAGTGAAGGCTTAATTTATGTATAGGTGTAATGTGCTTTGATGTAGAAATAAAACTAAAGCAGTAAGGATAAAAACCACAGCACACAGCAAAGAATATTCACAAGAAACTAGAGGACACAAGGAACTATAGTGGTTCCCCAAAAACCTGGGTACATCCCCTCTTCTACCACCCTTGGTAGGAATCCACTGCAGGATGAGTTGATCAGGTGTCCTGGGCACCAATGAGCTTTTGATAAGGTGCTCAAAAACCAAACTAGATTTTTTGATCAGGTGTCTTGCCACCACTGAGTTTTGATAAGGTTTTCAGAACCAGATTCAAGACTTTTGAAGGGAGTTTTGATAACCCTTTTATAGTAGGAAAAGAAAAAGAAAGAGGTGAAGTTGTCTTCTCTGTCTCAATCACTGAGAGAAGACTTAGTGGATTTTGATGATATTGTCAAAGCTCCCCCTGAGATGTAGATGGTTCAGAGATGAGAGCTTTGCTAGGGTGATAGGTCTTCAGAAGCTTCAGATCTCCAGTAGAAGATGGTTTCAGCAGAGGCTGAAATATTAATTGTCTGGAGTCCTTGATGTTAAAGCTATGATCACTTTTTAGTATGCCAAGATTCAACTAATTCACCAGGATTGATCACTTGAATTTTTTTTTGAATTGATCTCACTATCCTGTGAATCTGTACAGAGAATTTCTTGTTATAGATTGACTATATTTGTGTAGTCTCTTGTTATATATCTGTCAGACTAGAGAAGATGATTTATTCTCTGAAGATCCACTATCCAAGATAGCCGTTAGCAATCAATAAATGTCTTCCATAAATGTTTTGTCTTCTAGAGGAAAGTCCAATAAACATTCTCTGATAAATCCCTTGAAAGTTGCTCTAGAATAAATGAAAACGGCTAGCAGATCTCTTGAAATAAATGCTGAGAGAATTTGAAAAACATTCCAAAAGCTGACTGAATTTGAATCCTCAAAGTCGTCGATCTCTCAGGAAAAACGTCGATCTGAGCTCTACGATCGTCGACCTGAGCTCAGAGATTGAAATGATCATCAGACAAAAAACGTCGACCTGAGCTCGAAGATCGTTGACCGGAGCTCAGCGACCTGAAAAATAAGCTGAAGGCAGATCGTCGATCTGAGCTCGAAGATCGTCGACCAGAGTTTGACGATTTAGCAGAGTTGAGCTCAAAGAGCGTCAAACGGAGTTCGACGTTTCGTCGACCTAAGCTCGACGATAATTGTCTTTGCCTCAGCTCTAAGTCTGAATCCTTGAATGGTCCTGGGGGCACCTTCAAACCTAAGTTCTAAGCCCTAGACTCATTCTAACTTGACCTTTTCAACTATACATCTAGGTCAAACTGATTTCCTACAAACATAGTGATCCTTGCCCAAATTAGTAATAGGGTGTTCCAACACATATTATTAGCGGAGTTGGACTAGCAGTATATCCGGCCAAGCTGTGTACCATGAAGGAGAGGTTGTCTTTGAGGTCAGTGGCCGATGTGCAATGTTTTGTCAGACTTGTTGGGTACTATCGCAAGTTTGTGGAAGGATTTTAGAAGATTTCCCATCCCCTCAATTCTTTGACGAAGAAGGGTGCGCCTTTTGTGTGGGCACCCAAGTGTGAAGCTGCATTTCAAGAGTTGAAGGACCTTCTTACCACTGCGGTAATCCTCGCCCTCCCATTAAGGAAAAATGGATTGTAGATTTGTACCGATGCATCCTATTAGGGTATGGAGGCAGTATTGATGATGCATTGACATGTGATTACACACGCTTCAAGATAACTTAAGAAGCATGAAGTTAATTATCCAGTGCATGACTTGGAGCTGCGAGTTTTGGTGTTTGCTCTGATGAATTGGAGGCACTATATATATGGCGTCCACTACGAGATATTTTCAGATCATAAGAACTTGAAGTACCTCCACACCCAAAAATATATGAACATAAGAAAGCGGTAGTTGCTAGAGTTTCTGTGTGATTATGAGTTTATATTGAACTACCACCCTGGAAGGAAAACTCAGTGGCCAATACTCTAAAGTGGAAGGCACTAGCGTCCAGCCCTGAGTCTCGATTAATGGCTATAGAGTGGGCTCGAGTGCTTGAATATATGGAGATTATGTTTGTGTTTAAGTCTTGTCCCGAGGCCTATACGAAGTACCTTGCCCCCATTAGTATAGTTTTCGACATTCAAGATTTATTCTGGCAGAGCGTGGGAAAGATGGTGAATTTGCCCATATGTGTTAACTAATTGGGGGAGGATCAGCTGAGGGATACATGGTAAATAAGGACCTCATTCATTTCCTTGGCAGACTTTACATTCCCGCAGGTGGTGGGATTTTGGAAGAGATCTTGAGAGAGGCCCATTGCACTAAGTATTTGGTCCATATCGGAATTGCCAAGATGTACACTGACTTGCAGAGGACAATCTTTTATCCAGGAATGAAGAGAGATGTCACGTACTATGTTACACACTGCGAGGCTTGCAAGAAGTTAACGGTGGAGTGCAAGAGCCTTGGTGGGTTATTACAGTCATTGCCCATCCCTGAATGGAAGTTTGAGGATATTTCCTTGGATTTTGTTCACAGCATTCCTCAATCTCGCTCCGAGAATGGTTCAGTTTTGGTGATTGTGGATGTAACGCCCCAAAATGTTGTAGGAGCGACGGGGATCGCTTTTGGCCAAGACAGTTTTTTGGAGCAGGTGACACGGGTCCTGACACGGCCGTGTCGGAGGCCGTGTCGGCTGTGTCGAGCTCGGTCGTCGAGCTGGCCGTGTGGTCGACCATGTTAAGGTCGACGATGGTCGGGTATGGAACACGGCCAGGCACACGGCCGTGTCCCAGGCCGTGTAACACTGGGTCGTTTCGAACTTTTCTGAGGTATTGCACACGGGGCATGACACGGGTCCGGACACGGCCGTGTCCCAGGTGACACGGGCGTGTTAGGGGCCGTGTTAGAGGCCGTGTACTTCTCTGACTGAAAATGTTGAAAACGGGTGCCGTGACACGGGTCACGACACGGCTGTGTGGAGCGAGACACGGCCGTGTCGAAGGCCGTGTCAGGAGCCGTGTGCTGGTTTTCGAATCGATCGAGACGGCGAATGGGTAACACGGCCAGGCACACGGCCGTGTTGCAACCCGTGTTCGGCCCAGTTTTGTGAATTTTTAGGCTGAATCGTGGTCGTTCGTTTCTTTGGTGAGAGATCCGACGGCTGGGGGCTGGATCTGAGGGATTATGCTCGGGAATAGTGTTTGAAACCCTCATTTTCCTTTGGGCTTTATCTCTCTTGATTCTAGAGAGAAGGGAGAGCAAGGAGGAGGAAGAAGGCCAAGATCCGGCCGCCGGCGAAGCTTCGGAGGTCCGTTTCGCGAGCGGAGTTTAGATCCGCGAAGGTGGGAGCGTTGCGGTAGTTTCCAACCGAGCAAATCTTCTCCATGGCTAGGAAGAGGGGACGGAAGGTAACGACACTTCTCCTCTCGGTTTTTAGGATTTAGGATGCATGAATAGCATCCCCTTCCTTTCGTGTTTTGAGCACCGGATCTCTCAAATGAGAGGGATTCGTGTAGCCTTGGTTCAAAAGGAACCTCCGGGTTGATCGTGTTCATCCCGGCATGCTTGCATTAGAGATCCTCTCAGTTAGCGGATTAGGCAATGTGGGTGAAGCCGTGGTCGCGACCGATAGTCCGACCCGGTGATGTTGCATAGCGAGCTTCGGTAGAAAATCCGTTGCGGCAATACGCCGTTGTATGTATGCGTTTTCCCCCTTATATTTGAGTGAGTACTTGTAGTCGGAACCGGACGAGGTTAGCTCCGCTTTGCACGGTAGATGGTTTCCTTGGAGCACGGGAAAGACACGGTGCGAGTGGCAATTGGGGTGGGGAAACTTTTGTTTGTGCTGTGCTAAGGCGCGGCTATGTCTCCGTGGTCGGCTGGCTTATCCGTGACGCGCAAGTCATGTGGGTAAAGTGTCCCGGCGAGACTAGCCCCTTGTGTGAGACTGACGAGAATGCCGAGCGGAGGGCAAGCCCGGGCAATGTAGCCATGAGCGGGTGGGGTCCAGCAAGGCTTCTTAGAATCGGTTAGTGTGAGGCGGAACCCTGACGAGCGAAGTCAGATGGTGAGGGCAAGCCCGGGGGTTATGACACTTGTGCGGGTGGGGCCTTTGCAAGGTTCCATGTGGCGGCGTGCGTGCCGTTAGGGACATGGTGGTTTCCTTGTGTTTGCGGCTTTAAGCCAATGGGGAAACGGAAGTACCCAGTGTTTGATGTTGTGCTAGATGCATACGAACTAGGGTGCATTGGGTGAAACCCGGGCTGCATTTATGCTGCATAGTAGGCCCCTTTCACTTTGTACAAACATAGTGTAACGGTCCAGGCCCGCCAACCCGCGGGACCCATCTGGCACCGCCGGCCCACCAGTATTCCCGACCCGGGCCCACTACTGGCAGTAAGCCTATCACATTCAAGCCTGCAGGCCGTACACCCCAACCCCTCTCCACGCCTGTTTTTCAGCGCGGCGGGTTGTTGCCACTGGGGATCGAACCCAGGACCTTGATAAGAGACTCTTTACCACAGCTCTCATCACCAACTGAGCTGCAGCTCAACTGGTGATGAGAGCTGTGGTAAAGAGTCTCTTATCAAGGTCCTGGGTTCGATCCCCAGTGGCAACAACCCGCCGCGCTGAAAAACAGGCGTGGAGAGGGGTTGGGGTGTACGGCCTGCAGGCTTGAATGTGATAGGCTTACTGCCAGTAGTGGGCCCGGGTCGGGACTACTGGTGGGCCGGCGGTGCCAGATGGGTCCCGCGGGTTGGTGGGCCTGGACCGTTACAAAAAGTGCACTTTTTATGTAACGACCCTGGCGCGTACGTAATAGCGTTACGGCTCCGCCCTCCAGGCATCGCTACCGGGCTGCAGCCCAAGCACCCCAACCCCTCTCCCTCCACAGGCGGGTTGTTGGTGGCCACAGCCTCCCTTTGATGAGCGAACTCGACAGTTAAGTTGGGCCGTACGGGGACTTCCCAGGAGGTCACCCATCCCAGTACTACTCTCGCCCAAGCACGCTTAACTATGGAGTTCTTTCAACCTTCATCACCAATTGAGCTACATCCCATTTCCGGCTAGACCCCTAGGAGTCAGTTGGTCGTGACAGAACCCCAGGAAGCACATAAAATTGAAATAAATCGACCGAGTTTTCGGGTCACGGGTTGGTCACGCCCGTGACCGACCCGTCACGCCCGTGACCTGGGCGTGACTTCTTCGACGATCGTCGATCTCCGTGAGACGATCGTCGAACGTGCAGCCTGGGCATGTCACGCCCGTGACCAAGCTGTCACGCCCGTGACAAAGGGGCGTGACTCCTTCGACGAACGTCGATCCCCGTAAAACGATCGTCGAAATTGAGCTCGGGCCTGTCACGCCCGTGACCTAAGTATCATGCCCGTGACCTAGGGCGTGACCAGCCTTCGACGACCGTCGATCCCAGTTTGACGATCGTCGACCTCAAAATTGCCGTTCGGGCCTGTCACGCCCGTGACAAAGGGTGTCACGCCCGTGACCTAGGGCGTGACCACCATTCGATGACCGTCGATCTCAAATCGACGATCGTCGACCCATAACTAACCACCCGAGCCTGTCACGCCCGTGACCCAAGGTGTCACGCCTGTGACCATCCATCGACGATCGTCGATCTCAGTTCGACGATCGTCGAACCCAGAATTGGCTATCCGGGCCTGTCACGCCCGTGACCTATGTGTCACGCCCGTGACATTGGCCGAAACGACGGTTCAGGCTCGAAATTATTCTAACACGTGTGGTAATAAATGCGGGTGTGGGAAGTTACACCAGTAGTATTTATGGTCCGTTTCCTTCCTTAATTATTTAAATAAATAAGGAAAATGTTGGTCCAATAGGAAATCACCACCTGGCGAACACCTCTTCGTTTTCCAGCGTTTCAACGGCCCTGCATCATAACCGAAGCGTTAAGGGGAGTAGCCTTCATGGCCATTAAGGCTTTACCCATTTACCTTCCCACATTCTGACTTATAAAAGCCCACCTGGAGCAAGAGGAGAAGGTTACACGCTCAAGTAATCGGATCAGATCCTTGTTCTTGCTGTAGGAGAAGTTCAACAACGCCACCAACTCCACCACCGCGCCATGGCACCTCGTCGTTCTTCTCGCCTCCAAACCGCGAACAAGGACCTCCTCTGCTCTTTCTCTTTCATGGGTAGATCTTAGGATTCTTAGAAAGGAAGTTCGCGCTCAACGGAGCCGGACTCATCTCTCGTTTTCATGGAAAACCATGAAAAAGGTATTTTGAGTTCGCCGGAAACCGCCACCTCCGGCGGCCAAACCACTGCCGACCGATAGCCGTCGCCTCAACGGAGGTGGTGGTGGTGGTGGCTGGCCAGGGAAGTGACCGAACGGCCGGCGACGGATCACGGAATGCTTACAGGAAAAATGGCTTTCTGTGTCTGTTTTCGGGTTGATGAAGAAGATGAACAGTAGAATCAATATTATAATACATAGATTATTATATATTACATAATGGAAAAATAGATTATTTAAATGTATTTTGAGGCTGCAAAACGAGGCACTTAGAGGCCGAATTAGGAAAAATGACCAGTCACAAAAGATGTAGCCCTCTGGGTCTACTTTAATTTAAAATTGATTTTATTCAAATTGGGTGAGTGGTTTGACCACAGCACTCACTTTGGTGGGATCAAGACCTAGGCTAACCAGAAATTGAAATGGTTGCCCACGGTTCATAACATGTCCAAATGACTTGAAATTTGGACTGGAGATCTATAATATGTATATCGAGAGGCTGTCCAAAAATGAGAAATTTTGGAGAACTTTTGCCTAAAGTTTTTGTAAAAGTTTAATAAACATTATAAAATTAATTAGGAGATGAAATTAAGTCCAAACTCTCCAAAATTTTGGGTGGTGGTCCCTGGCATCAATGTTAAGATCTGTACAAAATTTCAACTCAATTGGTCGAGTTTTGAATAGGGAAGTATCAAGTCCTAGATTGGTCTTGGTGAGGGGTACTTTGGGGAAAAAGTACAATTGGAAATGGAGTGGACAAATTTCCTCAAAAGAGGCTGAAGTTGTGGCCACTGATTTGTTGAGTCTATGTCTACCCTCTTGGGTAACATGGTGTGGATTAGGGTGGATTTTACCCTAAGAGATTGGCTCAAATCCAATGGGTGGGAGTTTGAGGTTTGTGAAGGACATACCAGCAAAAGCTCTTGTATGCTCTTGAAATTTGGAGGAGAGGGGGATGATATGATGAAAACCCTCTGGTTGAAATAGTGAAGGAATTGGAGGTAATTAGGTAGCTCGAAAGTTGAGATTTTGGTTTAGGATAAAAATGTAATTTAGTTATTTTAAGCACTAAATCTAATACAAAAATTATGAAACTCGGGAAGAGGGAGTTTTAGGATGTTTTAGACTTATAGTAATTTTTCTGGAATTTTCTGATTAATAAATATTATACTCCATGTGTTAAATGATTATTAGCCCGATTGTTGTTTCAATTATTTGGAAGTTTTAAATTAACTATATTCAGTTAAAATTCTGGATTTAGATCTTGACTAGCAAAATATTGATCCCTGAATTTTTTATAGAATTTTATGTTGAGAAATTTTAGAGGTTCATTCTCAATGTTTCAATATGGGCTTTTGAGCATAAAAATAAATTAGAGCTTGTACAATCGCTGGAAAATTGTCATAATTAGAACTTAAGGTTTTTAGGCCCTTTTATATCACTGGGAATTATTCGATAATTTTTAGAGTTACTGTTATGGCACTTCATTCACAAAGCATATTAGGTTGTAATTTAGTATTTGATTTATTATGATTTAATTACCAGCAAGAAAATTATGGGATTTTGTCAAAGTTATTTTCAGGATAAAACCAGCACCCTGTATTTTATTTGAATTATTTGGAGGACAAATTAAGGTAGCTTATTCATTAAGCTTGGAATAACTGAAATAATGATTAAATAAGTTTAGGCCCTTGAAAATCATTGTAAAACTATCAAACTTTGGAAACTTGATATTTAGGCCTACTATTATTTATCTCAATTTTGTGATAGCTGGAATCAACTAGAATGTTATACCTCATGTTCAAATGATGATATTAGACACTTAAGAATAAATAAATAAGTTCTCGGATTTATTAGGAAAATTCCAATATTTTGGATTTAGGCAAATCTTGTTAGGATAGACCCCCGATAAATAATTTAGGGCAGTTGGATGAGTAATGGATCATTGCATAACCGGTCCGACATGTAGCCTAGGTCGGTCTGCATATAGCAATTTGTGAAATGCAATAGGACACGATCTGAGGAAGTCATTGGAGTTAAACATTTTGTCTGGGTGGACAATTGTGGTGGAAATTACAATAGGAAGATATAAAGAGTAGTGAGTAGTGGTGATAGCTAGAGTTAAGAGGTGCTCGGGTTGGGCGAAAGATCGCTTTTCCCGAAGAGAGGAAGGTTAAAAATCACCCTAGGATAGTCTAACGAAATATGAGAAGGGAATCGGGTTAAGGGAGATCAACCAATAACAATAAGTGCCTTGCGAAAGGGAACTTCGGGCCGTAATGCCGCCGTCTTGGTTCCTAGTGCCCCTTGAGAGCCCTTCACGGGGTATACCGGGGGCAGTCCTGGGCTAACGTAAACTGTAATAACAAATCGACAAGAGTAACTAGGTAACTAGGGCTGCACTTTTCACAAACACTGTTGGCACAGGAAGATTGATGAGAGCTTCGGCTCGGGTGATTTGGAAACGGACGTTTGGGTCCGGGGAGCCTCGGCTCGGTTGGTTAAGAGACGGACGGGATGGTCCGGGGAGCTTCGGCTCGGTTGGTTTGGAGACGGACGTTTTGGTCCGGGGAGCTTCGGCTCGGTTTTGTGTGTTTACGATAAACTTGCATGTGCATAAGATAGGACAAAGTTAAGGTGGTGGGTTTTTTCGATATCGGGGAGTTCGATTGCACCGACACCGATATCGTTGACTCGGCGGGGTGATTAGCACTTCGCCAACAGAAGTCCGGTGCGCCAGCCGGCAAGAGTACGCAGGCATCCGCTTAGTGCACCAAGCGTTGAGGCGTACGATAGGTCAGACCAGTGGTGCTTTTACTGGTTTTGAGGTGGGCGAGGCCTAACCCACCGCTTCCGTCTGCCACTACGGAGGTATCCTGGGAGGTAACGGCTCCGAAAGGGGGAACTAAAGGTCTGTGTGCACAGAGTCGGGTGGGTGAGTTGCATTTGCGTGTTTCATCATACCCACTAGCATGTCATAGCATAATCGATTCATTTAACCCTGACACCTAAAGTATGAGTGGTATGGGACGCTTATACATTAGGACCTGCAAAACGACCCCTTGGTCTATAAGCTTGTGTGGGCAAGTTTATAAATCAAAGGTTAATTTCAATATATAACAACCATTGCTGTTTGATAACCGACACCCCAAGGTATAAGTGGTATGAGACACTTATACGATGGGAGCCTTGCATAAGATCCCTTTTGCTTATGTGTTCTCGCATAAGTGAAGGTTTAAATTCATATAATTGCTTTTCTTACTGCTAGACCTATTATAACAATCATATTAACTGTTCACCGAATATAACTTGCTAGATTAAGTCCACTGTCACCTGTTTACTTTTATTCTCCACAAATATGTCCTTCCCTTTCTTCCTCTCCGCTCGGTGCCTAGGAGCCATGGGGGGGAAGGGGTAGGGGATGATAGGGCTTAGTCTTTATGACTAACGGTTTTCGAACCGCATCATTTAGGGGATCGTGGAGCCCAGCATGGAGGAGCAGCCCCAGAGATCGGTGCGCCTAGAGATGGGGCAGTCTAGCTCCAGAGTTCACACAGCCGGGACCGTGAGTCTCGACCTTGAGTAGTTTCTGTTTTCGCTTCCGCATGAGAGACTTGTAGTGAGGACATTTTGTACCGGGCATAAGCCCGTATTTATAGTACTCTGATGATTTCTGTGGACACTCCCTTCGTGGAGATTTTTATTTTATATATGTGATCTATTGCTGTGGACTGCATTGTTCTTACTTCAATTATTGTGCTACTTTTCTGTGATTGAATTGGCCGGCAGAATCGGCGCCTTGTGGTGATGACCCTTCAGGACGTGAAGGTGTCACCGAAAAGCGGCGGTTCTGGGCCTAAGACCCCGGTGGTTGAAAAAGAAAAAAAAAGGGGGTCTTACAAGTGGTATCAGAGGAAACATCGATCAGAAGGAAGTAGCAGTCCACAAACCCTAGGTCACCCCCCGCTCGAGTTTAGTTTGGGGACAAACTAAGCAGCGGAAGCAGTGGTGTGCCCATATGGTGATCACATATAAATTGTCCACTTTCCATCCATTCCATTTGTACATTAGCTAACAATTGGAATTCTTCTTTGTAGCCTGCGGCAAACCCTGTCCCCAGTAGGGAGCACCTCCGGTTGCAAAGACCTCTTCTTGTAATTCTCTAGTCAATAGGTTAGACTCAACTGCTAGGATACGTGACTAACCCGACAACTTATACTGTGCCCTAGTCCGAAACAGACCTTAAGTATGAATTTGGTTAGGTAAGGAAATACCTAAAGAGATTAAATGAGGAGTTTAATAGGTGAATGGATACCTAAGACAAGGCATAAACTCTGGTGTCCCTATGGTCCCTAACAAGGATTACTCAATCTATTGGGACTGACCAATAATCCATTAGCAGAATGGTAGAAGACAAGTAGTCTTAACCCTCATACCGGTAATAAGACTACTCGGAGACAACCACCAAGACAAACACCGAGGGTCGGATAGGAATTCAAGTTCGGAAGATACCCATTAGGGATTAGGAACATTTTGACCGGGATAAGGTTGTCATAAATGTGACTCAGAGAGTTATATATATGAAGCATAGCAACAAGTTTCAGGTTGGAACCCTAAGTCGAAGATTGATGCCCTAGGGATTGTGCACCCAACTGGGACGGAGATAACATGGTAGGGGCTTATCTTTTGTTTATTGGGGGCTAAACTTTTGTTTATTGGGCAAATTAGTATTGGATGGGGTTGCCTTGGACCTAGTTTAAGTAAAGTGGCATAACAAACATGGTGAGATTGAAGTTGATATAATTTGATGTTATTCGGGCAAACGTAAAATTATGTATAAACATGTTTGGAATGATGACCTGTAGCATTACCAAGAGAATGACATGGGAATAAGATGGAATATTTGGCTGCGAGGAGTGCTACAGATGATATCCGAGGCCAAGTCAGGGAGGAGCCGAGACAGGATACCCAGTTAGAACCCATCTTTCAGACTTTGGAGGCAGGCGCTGCAGGAGATTACACACTGAGAGACGGCCTGGTACGCTTTAGAAGACGGGTGTACATACCGGAGGGAGGCCAGATCCGAGAGGATATTATGACGGAGGTGCATTGCAACCGGTACTCTGTGCACCCGGGGATCACAAAGATGACCGCTGATTGGAAGAAGACGATGTTTTGGTCGGGCATGAAGAAGGACATTACGTACTTCGTGACCCATTGCGAGGCGTGTCAGTTGGTGAAGGCGGAGTGCAGGAACCCCGCAGGATTGTTGCAGCCACTCCCGGTGCCGGAGTGGAAGTTCGACGATATAGCTATGGATTTTATACATGGTCTTCCCCGGTCTCGGACGGGGAACGACTCAATCTGGGTGATGGTCGATCGGTTGACGAAGGTGGCCCGCTTTGTGCCGATCGGGAAGGATGACTCGGTGGGAGTGCTGGTACGAAAGTTCGTGGAGCAATATATCCGATATCATGGCGTGCCCCGGACGATAGTGTCGGACCGCGATGGACGGTTTACATCCAGGGAGTGGCGGTCAGTGCAGGCATATTTGGGCACCCGGTTGACGTTTAGCACGGCCTTCCACCCTCAGACGGACGGGCAGACCGAGCGCACCAACCGGACCTTGGAGGATCTACTACGACTGTGTATACTGGACCGAGGGGAGCCGTGGGAGAAGATGTTACCGTTGGTCGAGTTCTCCTACAATAATAGCTACCAGTCCAGCATCAGGATGGCGCCTTATGAAGCCTTGTATGGACGAAAATGTAGGACCCCGCTTTCTTGGGTTCAGGACGAGGATCCGAAGCTGCTGGGATCGGATTTCGTTGAAGACACCGAGGCTCAGGTGAGACTGATCAGAGATAGGATGTTGGAGGCGCAGAGCAGACAGGCTAAATACTATGACGCCCGGCATCGTCAGGTGGAGTTTCGGGTAGGGGATCGAGTGTTCTTGAAGATCCGGCCCATGCACGGAGTCTCACGGGTGCGCGGTCGGAGGAAGAAGCTCAGCCCTAGGTATATGGGCCCTTACCGGATCCTAGAGCGGATCGGACCCCTAGCCTACAGGCTAGAGTTGCCACCAGAGCTGGAAGCTCTACACGACGTCTTCCATATTTCTTCGCTGAGAAGGGCTCTACTACGCCCGGAACAGCGGATTTTGACCACAGAAGGGCCGGTAGCTTCAGACCGATCTGTTCACTTGGAGCCGGTTCGGATCGACGACAAAGGAGTACGGATCTTGCGCCGCAAGAAGATCCCCTTAGTCAAGGTTCTGTGGAGAAATCACGGCCAGGAGGAGCACACCTGGGAACCGCAGGATCTGATGAGGCAAAGATACCCGGAGTTGTTTAGTCAGGTATATCTCATCACCTCTCGGTATTCTATAGATTGCCTTCTTGTTTTGGACAGTTAAGATTAGATAAGGAAAATTCAGGACCTAGGCATGCGCACTCAATCAGAAAGGTAGGGGCTAATCTTTTGTTTATTGGGGAGATTGTCTTCGTTTATCAAACGAATAGTCGCCTAAACCCAATAAAAAGATCGTATGGGATGTTACAAGTTTAATTTATTCCGATAGAAATCCCTGTAGGCTCAACCTCAATTTCGGGGACGAAATTTTTGTTTTGTTTATTGGGATTTGTAACATCCCATTTCCGGCTAGACCCCTAGGAGTCAGTTGGTCGTGACAGAACCCCAGGAAGCACATAAAATTGAAATAAATCGACCGAGTTTTCGGGTCACGGGTTGGTCACGCCCGTGACCGACCCGTCACGCCCGTGACCTGGGCGTGACTTCTTCGACGATCGTCGATCTCCGTGAGACGATCGTCGAACGTGCAGCCTGGGCATGTCACGCCCGTGACCAAGCTGTCACACCCGTGACAAAGGGGCGTGACTCCTTCGACGAATGTCGATCCCCGTAAAACGATCGTCGAAATTGAGCTCGGGCCTGTCACGCCCGTGACCTAAGTGTCACGCCCGTGACCTAGGGCCTGACCAGCCTTCGACGACCGTCGATCCCAGTTCGACGACCGTCGATCCCAGTTCGACGATCGTCGACCTCAAAATTGCCGTTCGGGCCTGTCACGCCCGTGACAAAGGGTGTCACGCCCGTGACCTAGGGCGTGACCACCATTCGACGACCGTCGATCTCAAATCGACGATCGTCGACCCATAACTAACCACCCGAGCCTGTCACGCCCGTGACCCAAGGTGTCACGCCCGTGACCATCCATCGACGATCGTCGATCTCAGTTCGACGATCGTCGAACCCAGAATTAGCTATCCGGGCCTGTCACGCCCGTGACCTATGTGTCACGCCCGTGACATTGGCCGAAACGACGGTCCAGGCTCGAAATTATTCTAACACGCGTGGTAATAAATGCGGGTGTGGGAAGTTACACCAGGAGTATTTATGGGCCGTTTCCTTCCTTAATTATTTAAATAAATAAGGAAAATGTTGGTCCAATAGGAAATCACCACCTGGCAAACACCTCTTCGTTTTCCAGCATTTCAACGGCCCTGCATCATAACCGAAGCGTTAAGGGGAGGAGCCTTCATGGCCATTAAGGCTTTACCCATTTACCTTCCCACATTCTGACTTATAAAAGCCCACCTGGAGCAAGAGGAGAAGGTTACACGCTCAAATAATTGGATCAGATCCTGGTTCTTGCTGTAGGAGAAGTTCAGTAACGCCACCAATGCCACCACCGCGCCATGGCACCTCGTCGTTCTTCTCGCCTCCAAACCGCGAACAAGGTCCTCCTCTGCTCTTTCTCTTTCATGGGTAGATCTTAGGATTCTTAGAAAGGAAGTTCGCGCTCAACGGAGCCGGACTCATCTCTCGTTTTCATGGAAAACCATGAAAAAGGTATTTTGAGTTCGCCGGAAACCGCCACCTCCGGCAGCCAAACCACCGCCGACCGATAGCCGTCGCCTCAACGGAGGTGGTGGTGGTGGTGGCTGGCCAGGGAAGTGACAGAACGGCCAGCGACGGTTCACGGAATGCTTACAGGAAAAATGGCTTTCTGTGTCTGTTTTCGGGTTGATGAAGAAGATGAACAGTAGAATCAATATTATAATACATAGATTATTATATATTACATAATGGAAAAATAGATTATTTGAATGTATTTTGAGACTGCAAAACGAGGCACTTAGAGGCCGAATTAGGAAAAATGACCAGTCACAAAAGATGTAGCCCTCTGGGTCTACTTTAACTTAAAATTGATTTTATTCAATTTGGGTGAGTGGTTTGACCACAGCACTCACTTTGGTGGGATCAAGACCTAGGCTAACCAGAAATTGAAATGGTTGCCCACGGTTCATAACATGTCCAAATGACTTGAAATTTGGACTGGAGATCTATAATATGTATATCGAGAGGCTGTCCAAAAATGAGAAATTTTGGAGAACTTTTGCCTAAAGTTTTTGTAAAATTTTAATAAACATTATAAAATTAATTAGGAGATGAAATTAAGTCCAAACTCTCCCAAATTTTGGGTGGTGGTCCCTGGCATCAATGTTAAGATCTGTACAAAATTTCAACTCAATTGGTCGAGTTTTGAATAGGGAAGTATCAAGTCCTAGATAGGTCTTGGTGAGGGGTACTTTGGGGAAAAAGTACAATTGGAAATGGAGTGGACAAATTTCCTCAAAAGAGGCTGAAGTTGTGGCCACTGATTTGTTGAGTCTATGTCTACCCTCTTGGGTAACATGGTGTGGATTAGGGTGGATTTTACCCTAAGAGATTGGCTCAAATCCAATGGGTGGGAGTTTGAGGTTTGTGAAGGACATAGGAGCAAAAGCTCTTGTATGCCCTTGAAATTTGGAGGAGAGGGGGATGATATGATGAAAACCCTCTGGTTGAAATATTGAAGGAATTGGAGGTAATTAGGTACCTCGAAAGTTGAGATTTCGGTTTAGGATAAAAATGTAATTTAGTTATTTTAACCACTAAATCTAATCCAAAAATTATGAAACTCGGGAAGAGGGAGTTTTAGGATGTTTTAGACTTATAGTAATTTTTCTGGAATTTTATGATTAATAAATATTATACTCCATGTGTTAAATGATTATTAGCTCGATTGTTGTTTCAATTATTTGGAAGTTATAAATTAACTATATTCAGTTAAAATTCTGGATTTAGATCTTGACTAGCAGAATATTGATCCCTGAATTTTTTATAGAATTTTATGTTGAGAAATTTTAGAGGTTCATTCTCAATGTTTCAATATGGGCTTTTGAGCATAAAAATAAATTAGGGCTTGTACAATCGCTGGAAAATTATCATAATTGGAACTTAAGGTTTTTAGGCCCTTTTTTATCACTGGGAATTATTCGGAAATTTTAGAGTTACTGTTATGGCACTTCATTCACAAAGCATGTTAGGTTGTAATTTAGTATTTGATTTATTATGATTTAATTACCAGCAAGAAAATTATGGGATTTTGTCAAAGTTATTTTCAGGATAAAACCAGCACCCTGTATTTTATTTGAATTATTTGGAGGACAAATTAAGGTAGCTTATTCATTAAGCTTGGAATAACTGAAATAATGATTAAATAAGTTTAGGCCCTTGAAAATCATTGTAAAACTATCAAACTTTGGAAACTTGATATTTAGGCCTACTATTATTTATCTCAATTTTGTGATAGCTGGAATCAACTAGAATGTTATACCTCATGTTCAAATGATGATATTAGACACTTAAGAATAAATAAATAAGTTCTCGGATTTATTAGGAAAATTCCAATATTTTGGATTTAGGCAAATCTTGTTAGGATAGACCCCCGATAAATAATTTAGGGCAGTTGGATGAGTAATGGATCATTGCATAACCGGTCCGACATGTAGCCTAGGTCGGTCTGCATATAGCAATTTGTGAAAGGCAATAGGACACGATCTGAGGAAGTCATTGGAGTTAAACATTTTGTCTGGGTGGACAATTGTGGTGGAAATTACAATAGGAAGATATAAAGAGTAGTGAGTAGTGGTGATAGCTAGAGTTAAGAGATGCTCGGCTTGGGCGAAAGATCGCTTTTCCCGAAGAGAGGAAGGTTAAAAATCACCCTAGGATAGTCTAACGAAATATGAGAAGGGAATCGGGTTAAGGGAGATCAACAAATAACAATAAGTGCCTTGCGAAAGGGAACTTCGGGCCGTAATGCCGTCGTCTTGGTTCCTAGTGCCCCTTGAGAGCCCTTCATGGGGTATACCGGGGGCAGTCCTGGGCTAACGTAAACTGTAATAACAAATCGACAAGAGTAACTAGGTAACTAGGGCTGCACTTTTCACAAACACTGTTGGCACAGGGAGTTTGATGAGAGCTTCGGCTCGGGTGATTTGGAAATGGACGTTTGGGTCCGGGGAGCCTCGGCTCGGTTGGTTAAGAGACGGACGGGATGGTCCGGGGAGCTTCGGCTCGGTTGGTTTGGAGACGGACGTTTTGGTCCGGGGAGCTTCCGCTCGGTTTTGTGTGTTTACGATAAACTTGCATGTGCATAAGATAGGACAAAGTTAAGGTGGTGGGTTTTTCGATATCGGGGAGTTCGATTGCACCGACACCGATATCGTTGACTCAGCGGGGTGATTAGCACTTCGCCAACAGAAGTCCGGTGCGCTAGCCGGCAAGAGTACGCAGGCGTCCGCTTAGTGCACCAAGCGTTGAGGCGTACGATAGGTCAGACCAGTGGTGCTTTTACTGGTTTTGAGGTGGGCGAGGCCCAACCCACCGCTTCCGTCTGCCACTACCGAGGTATCCTGGGAGGTAACGGCTCCGAAAGGGGGAACTAAAGGTCTGTGTGCATAGAGTCGGGTGGGTGAGTTGCATTTGCATGTTTCATCATACCCACTAGCATGTCATAGCATAATCGATTCATTTAACCCTGACACCTAAAGTATAAGTGGTATGGGACGCTTATACATTAGGACCTACAAAACGACCCCTTGGTCTATAAGCTTGTGTGGGCAAGTTTATAAATCAAAGGTTAATTTCAATATATAACAACCATTGCTGTTTGATAACCGACACCCCAAGGTATAAGTGGTATGGGACACCTATACGATGGGAGCCTTGCAAAAGATCCCTTTTGCTTATGTGTTCTCGCATAAGTGAAGGTTTAAATTCATATAATTGCTTTTCTTACTGCTAGACCTATTATAACAATCATATTAACTGTTCACCGAATATAACTTGCTAGATTAAGTCCACTATCACCTGTTTACTTTTATTCTCCACAAATATGTCCTTCCCTTTCTTCCTCTCCGCTCGGTGCCTAGGAGCCATGGGGGGGAAGGGGTAGGGGATGATAGGGCTTAGTCTTTATGACTAACGGTTTTCGAACCGCATCATTTAGGGGATCGTGGAGCCCAGCATGGAGGAGCAGCCCCAGAGATCGGTGCGCCTAGAGATGGGGAAGTCTAGCTCCGGAGTTCACACAGCCGGGACCGTGAGTCTCGACCTTGAGTAGTTTCTGTTTTCGCTTCCGCATGAGAGACTTGTAGTGAGGACATTTTGTACCGGGCATAAGCCCGTATTTATAGTACTCTGATGATTTCTGTGGACACTCCCTTCGTGGAGATTTTTATTTTATATATGTGATCTATTGCTGTGGACTGCATTGTTCTTACTTCAATTATTGTGCTACTTTTCTGTGTTCGAATTGGCCGGCAGAATCGGCGCCTTGTGGTGATGACCCTTCAGGACGTGAAGGTGTCACCGCAAAGCGGCGGTTCTGGGCCTAAGACCCCGGTGGTTGAAAAAGAAAAAAAAAGGGGGGTCTTACACATAGAGAACATGTATGCTGTATGAGACATCCAAGCCTGTTTTACCGCTTTATTATATATACTCTTTTGGTATACGAAGTGCTAACTTGCAGGTGGAGTGGTACCCCGGGGTCCGTTAGGGGCGGCCGGGAGGAGATGTGTTTGTTACACAGTAGAGGTCAGCCTTTGCTGACCCACGTTACTTCAAATCCTTACAGGGCAAGGATCGCATGCAGGAGCTAGTGCGCCAGGCGAAAAGCCCTAAGCCTCATGAAGTGTTGCTGTGCTTGGTTTCTCTTTGTATGTTTGCTACTTTTGTTATGTTTTTGTCCGGCTTGCATGCCGAGGTAGCCTAGGAGTGCTTGGCACATTTATATTTTGTTTGGACTATTATTGTGTAAGGCCTTAAGGCCATTTGATACTCTATCGTTAGTGGTTAACTTCTGTCGGTTTGTTCTGTTTCCGCTGTGTATGTCTGTAGTTTTGAGTTTGGGTAGTTTCATATCATCTTTTAATACTAAAGCTGTGGTGTCCGTATGTTGTGGGGCCCCGGCCGGACCCATATTATATGGTCTTTACAGGGGAGGTGTTACAATTTGGTATCAGAGCCAGGTTGGCGTTCCAATAAGAAGTTTCGCGGTCGAAAGTATAAGTCGAGTCGCGTATAAGAAGTTATCCACATAGGAGTATCGCGGGACCATGAGTGTCCTTGTGTTCGAGTCTTGCAATTAGAGACTGATTTGCGTTTTCTTGCTTGTGTTTAGAGTGCAAACAACGAGGCTGGGACCTCGAGGCCAAGAGAAGAGCTCTCGGCAAGTAGTGCGACCGCGCAAGGTCCGCTAGGGATGGGGGTCACACCGGCCAACTTCGGTCGCATGCTTGCAGAAGCGATGGTGGCGGCCCAAGCTGCAGCGACAGCACAGGTAGCAGCTCCCGTTGCTTAGGTAGCAACTCCTGCTACCCCGGTCACGGCAGCGACCGTGCAGGTTAAGGAGGCCAGGCGGGCGGAGCCGCAGGCCGAGAGAGTGGTTCTCGGGCATGGGGACCGGCAAATGATGTACTTTCTGAGTTTCCACCCTCCAACCTTCAAGGGAATCGGCACGCCCACAGATGCGGAGGACTGGTGGGCTAGAATTCAAGAGCTTCTGAGGGCAGCAGAGGCACCGGATGAGAAAAAGGCGGAGTTCGCAGCCTTCATTCTAGAAGGAGATGCCAAGTTATGGTGGGTGAGCCATAGTGGCCGGCAGTTTTTAGGACGCACACCATCCATCGAGGAGTTTGGGAATGCCTTTCTGCAGAAGTACATTCCCGCATCAACAAGGTTAGCCCTCCAGAGGCAGTTTCTACATCTTGTGCAGCGAGACAAGACAGTGGATGAGTATGTTCAGGAATTTACTCGATTGGGTCGTTATGCGGGGACGACCATGGCGGACGATGAAGAGAGGGACAATCTCTTCTACCATGGATTGAGGGAGAATCTAAGACAACCCCTCATATCGATGAAGCTTGCGGGCTTCAACGAATTGGTGGAGGCGGCCCGAATTTTGGAGAGTGACATGGAGCGATCCCAGCGTCGCAAGGGTTTCACACCCAAGCAGGGGGAAGAGAAGAAGTCGGCTCAGTCCCATGGAAAGGCGGAAGGGAGCCGATGGAAGAAGAAGCCTCCCCCGTTTAAGTCGGGCAAGAAAAGTAATTGGACGTCCGGAGGGTCACGCTCTAAGGGACCGCAGACGTGTTACAGTTGTGGCAAGCCAGGCCACATAACAACATTTTGTACCCAAGGGGGCGCTGAGCAAGAGCCAAGGCAGGAGCAGACTGTGCGCTCTGGCCCTAGTGCCGCAGAGAAAGGGAAGATGGCGGAGTCGAGTGCTTCCCGGTTTCAAGCAGTGCAGCCAAGGGCCTACAACCTTGGGCAACAAGAAGCAATCCGTCAACCCGATGTGGTGACAGGTACGAGAGTTCAACCTGTACCTTAGATTCCTGTCTTTCAAGCCTTTATGTTTGTTGCATGTGTGTAGGCTTTGTAATGGTATCTGGGTACCCCGCTAGGGTACTCTTTGATACGGGAGCGTCGCACTCCTTCCTTGCGGAAGGCTTTATCCGGATGATCGGAGTGGAGTCTTTCTCGACGGACTCCGAGTTGAAAGTGTGCATGCCCAATGGGTCATCTATGACCACCAGGGCTAGAGGCCGGATTTGTTGGAGTCTTGAGGGGGTCGACTTCGTGTTGGTAGCGGCGATCTTGCCATTGTCCGAGTTCGATGTGATCTTGGGGATGGACTGGCTAGCAGAGCAGCATGCCAGTATCGACTGCTTGTCCATGGTGGTAACCCTGAGGGGCGTGGGGCAAGCAGAAGTCAAGTTTGAGGGCCTGCATGGAGTGGCCTGTTCCCTAGTTTTGGCACTTCAACTAGTGCGAGCTGTTAACCAGGGAGGTGTAGCTCTAGTAGCATTGTTGGAGGTTAGCCTTTCCAGGCTGTGTCTTGGGGAAATGCCCGTGGTGGCGGAGTTTGGAGATGTTTTTCCCGAGGAGCTACCGGGAGCACCTCCTCGGCGGGAGATTGATTTCTCCATCGAGTTAGTGCCCGAGGCTAGACCAGTGTCACGTCCACCATTTAGAATGGCACCAAAGGAGTTGGCCGAGCTCAAGGTTCAGTTGCAGGAGCTTTTGGAGCAAGGGTATATCAGGCCCAGCTCTTCACCGTGGAGTGCGCCGGTGTTATTTGTAAAGAAGAAGGACGGTAGCATGCGTCTGTGCATAGACTACCGAGAGTTGAACAAATTGACGGTTAAGAACAAATATCTGATTCCTCGGATAGACGACCTTTTTGACCAGTTGGTGGGGTCGGTGGTGTACTCCAAGTTGGACCTGAAGTCCGGATATTATCAGTTGCGGATTCGTGACGAAGACATACCCAAGACCGCGTTTGGTACGAGGTATGGTCATTTTGAGTTCTCGGTGATGCCGTTCTGGCTGACGAACACGCCGTCCGTGTTCATGGACTTGATGAACCGAGTGTTTCGCGAATACTTGGACAGGTTCGTCGTCGTTTTTATCGATGACATTTTGGTGTATTCCAAGTCGGAAGCGGAGCACGAGGTGCACTTGAGGACAATGTTGCAAGTATTGAGAGAGAACCAGCTCTATGCGAAGTTCTCCAAGTGCGAGTTTTGGTTGGAGAAGGTGGCATTTTTAGGCCATGTGATTAGTGGGGCTGGGGTGGCGGTAGATCCAACGAAAGTGGAAGCCATCAGAGATTGGCCAGTTTTGAGGACTGTGGCGGAAGTCCGGAGCTTTCTTGGACTAGCCGGGTACTACTGAAGGTTTGTGGAAAACTTTTCGCGGATAGCTCTACCCCTCACTTCGCTAACTCGCAAGGATCAGAAGTTTGTGTGGACTCAAGAGTGTAGTTAGGCGTTTGAAACTCTGAAGGAGAGGCTGATGATGGCACCGATCCTAAGTCTACCAAAGGGGACCGAAGGATTTCAGATTTTCAGCGACGCATCCGGATGTGGTTTAGGGTGCGTGTTGGTGCAGCATGGCAGTGTGATAGATTTTGGGTCAAGGCAGCTGAAGCCTCATGAGAGAAATTACCCCGTTCATGATCTGGAATTGGCGGCGGTAATTTTTGCTTTGAAGCTGTGGAGGCACTACGTTTACGGTGCGAAGGTGGAGATCTTCACGGACCACAAGAGTCTAAAGTATCTCCTAGACCAGAAGAACCTAAATATGCGGCAGCGCAGGTGGGTCGAGTTCCTTGGGGACTACGAGGTGGCGATTCAGTACACGCCTGGAAAAGCCAATGTTGTGGCGGATGCTTTGAGTAGGAAGTACTCGGGGCAAGAAAATTGGATTGAAGCTCACGATGAGCGGTTAAGGCGGGACTGGGAGTCCCTTGGTTTGGAATGTGTGGCAAGAGGCGAGTCTAGCGTGGCTCGACTAAATTGGATTGAGATGCAGAGTGACTTATGCGATCGTATTCGGGAAGCGACCCGTGTAGATGCGTAGTTCCAACCTTTCGTGGAGGAAGCTCTAAAGGGCGAGGGTAGCGCCTGGGAGATGGTTGATGGGATTCTGAGGAAGGGCGGGAGGATTTGTGTACCGCAGTTCGGCAAGCTCCGCGAGGAGTTGATGTTTGAGGCCCACTTCACTAAGTACTCCATTCACCCGGGTAGTACAAAGATGTACTTGGACTTGAAGAAGTCCTATTGGTGGCCTGGGATGAAGCGGGACGTAGCTTTGTGCGTGAGTCGGTGCCAAATTTGTGCCTCGGTGAAGGCCGAGTGTCAGAAGCCGGGCGGGTTCTTGAAGCCTCTTCCAATCCCCGAATGGAAATTTGATGACATCTCCATGGATTTTGTGCATGGGTTGCCTAGATCGCAGCAGGGTAATGATGCCATTTGGGTGATTGTGGACCGCTTGACCAAAGTGGCACATTTCATCCCAAACCGGAAGGAGGATGGTGTGGAAAAGTTGGTGGAGTTGTACGTTCGCAATATTGTACGACTCCATGGGATTCCGAAGAGTATAGTCAGCGACTGGGATGGACGTTTCACGTCTAAGGATTGGCGGTTGGTGCAGAAGAGCTTGGGCACAAAACTCAAGTTCAGTACGGCTTTTCATCCTCAAACCGATGGGCAAACTGAGAGAACGAACCGTACTTTGGAAGATATGCTAAGGATGTGTACTCTCGACTTCGGCAAGAAGTGGGAGGATCACCTCTTCATGGTGGAGTTTGCGTATAACAATAGCTACCAAGCTAGTATTAAGATGGTGCCATATGAAGCTCTTTATGTGAGGCGGTGTCGAACACCGATGTCTTGGACAGAGGGGGAGACACAAAGCTTTTGGGGAAAGAAGTGGTAGCCGATGCTAGTGAGCTAGTGCGGACCATCCAAGAGCGCATGAAGGTACCTCAAGATCGGCAGTCGAAGTATTTCAATGCTTGCCACAGACATGTGGAATTCGTGGTGGGCGACTGGGTGTATCTTAAGATCAAGCCGTTCAAAGGCGTTTCATGAATTCGCAGACTCAAGAAGCTGAGTCCGAGATTTTTGGGACCATTCAAGGTCATCGAGCGAGTGGGAGAGGCAGCGTATCGGTTGGCGTTGTCCACGGAGCTAAGCAGTTTGCATGACGTTTTTCACGTCTCCGTCTTGAGGAAAGCCTTGTTAGAGGCCAGCATGGTGATTGAACCGGCGGCGGTGCCGGTAGAGGAAGACTTGAGGACGCGAGTACGTCCTGTCGGGATAGAAGATTCGGAGGTTCGGCAACTGCGGAACAAGGAGGTCCGACTCGTAAAGGTCCATTGGGACAATTGTGGCTGCGAGGAGCTCTCATGGGAGTGAGAGCAGGCCATGCTGGAGGAGTACCGCGAGCTTTTCTCCTCAGGTATCGTTTAGAATGTGTGTTCTTTCCATGTTTTAAATTTCGGGACGAAATTCTTTTAAGGGGGGGGGAGAATTATAACGCCCCAAAATGTTGTAGGAGCGACGGGGATCGCTTTTGGCCAAGACAGTTTTTTGGAGCAGGTGACACGGGTCCCGACACGGCCGTGTCGGAGGCCGTGTCGGCTGTGTCGAGCTCGGTCATCGAGCTGGCCGTGTGGTCGACCATGTTAAGGTCGATGATGGTCGGGTATGGAACACGGCCAGGCACACGGCCGTGTCCCAGGCCGTGTAACACCGGGTCGTTTCGAACTTTTCTGAGGTATTGCACACGGGGCATGACACGGGTCCGGACACGGCAGTGTCCCAGGTGATACGGGCGTGTCAGGGGCCGTGTCAGAGGCCGTGTACTTCTCTGACTGAAAATGTTGAAAACGGGTGCCGTGAGACGGGTTACGACACGGCCGTGTGGAGCGAGACACGGCCGTGTCGAAGGCCGTGTCAGGAGCCGTGTGCTGGTTTTCAAATCGATCGAGACGGCGAATGGGTAACACGGCCAGGAACACGGCCGTGTTGCAACCCGTGTTCGGCCCAGTTTTGTGAATTTTTAGGCTGAATCGTGGCCGTTCGTTTCTTTGGTGAGAGATTCGACGGCTGGGGGCTGGATCTGAGGGATTATGCTCGGGAATAGGGTTTGAAACCCTCATTTTCCTTTGGGCTTTATCTCTCTTGATTCTAGAGAGAAGGGAGAGCAAGGAGGAGGAAGAAGGCCAAGATCCGGCCGCCGGCGAAGCTTCGGAGGTCCGTTTCACGAGCGGAGTTTAGATCCGTGAAGGTGGGAGCGTTGCGGTGGTTTCCAACCGAGCAAATCTTCTCCATGGCTAGGAAGAGGGGACGGAAGGTAACGACACTTCTCCTCTCGGTTTTTAGGATTTAGGATGCATGAATAGCATCCCATTCCTTTCGTGTTTTGAGCACCGGATCTCTCAAATGAGAGGGATTCGTGTAGCCTTGGTTCAAAAGGAACCTCCGGGTTGATCGTGTTCATCCCGGCATGCTTGCATTAGAGATCTGCTCCGTTAGCGGATTAGGCATTGTGGGTGAAGCCGTGGTAGCGACCGATAGTCTGACCCGGTGATGTTGCATAGCGAACTTCAGTAGAAAATCTGTTGCGGCAATACGCCGTTGTATGTATGCGTTTTCCCCCTTATATTTGAGTGAGTACTCGTAGTCGGAACCAGACGAGGTTAGCTCCGCTTTGCGCGGTAGATGGTTTCCTTGGAGCACGGGAAAGACACGGTGCGAGTGGCAATTGGTGTGGGGAAACCTTTATTTGTGCTGTGCTAAGGCACGGCTATGTCTCTGTGGTCGGCTGGCTTATCCGTGACGCGCAAGTCATGTGGGGAAAGTGTCCCGGCGAGACTAGCCCCTTGTGTGAGACTGACGAGAATTCCGAGCGGAGGGCAAGCCCGGGCAATGTAGCCATGAGCGGGTGGGGTCCAGCAAGGCTTCTTAGAATCGGTCAGTGTGAGGCGAAACCCTGACGAGCGAAGTCAGATGGTGCGGGCAAGCCCAGGGGTTATGACCCTTGTGCGGGTGGGGCCTTTGCAAGGTTCCATGTGGCGGCGTGCGTGCCGTTAGGGATATGGTGGTTCCCTTGTGTTTGTGGCTTTAAGCCAATGGGGAAACGTAAGTACCCAGTGTTTGATGTTGTGCTAGATGCATACGAATTAGGGTGCCTTGGGTGAAACCCGGGCTGCATTCATGCTGCATAGTAGGACCCTTTCACTTTGTACAAACATAGAGAACATGTATGTTGTATGAGACATCCAAGCCTGTTTTACCGCTTTATTATATATACTCTTTTGGTATACGAAGTGCTAACTTGTAGGTGGAGTGGTACCCCGGGGTCCGTTAGGGGCGACCAGGAGGAGATGTGTTTGTTACACAGTAGATGTCAGCCTTTGCTGACCCACGTTACTTCAAATCCTTACAGGGCAAGGATCGCATGCAGGAGCTAGCGCGCCAGGCGAAAAGCCCTAAGCCTCATGAAGTGTTGCTGTGCTTGGTTTCTCTTTGTGTGTTTGCTACTTTTGTTATTTTTTTGTCCGGCTTGCATGCCGAGGTAGCCTAGGAGTGCTTGGCACATTTATATTTTGTTTGGACTATTATTGTGTAAGGCCTTAAGGCCTTTTGATACTCTATCGTTAGTGGATAACTTCTGTCGGTTTGTTCTGTTTCCGCTGTGTATGTCTGGAGTTTTGAGTTTGGGTAGTTTCATATCATCTTTTAATACTAAAGCTGTGGTGTCCGTATGTTGTGGGGCCCCGGCCGGACCCATATTATATGGTCATTACAGGGGAGGTGTTACAGTGGATCTCTTGACAAAGGTTGCCAAGTTTATCCCAATGAGGAAGGAGGCACATGTTAATGTGTTAGTGCATCTCTTTGTGGTGTAGTTTGTTCGATACCATGGGGTTCCCAAGGCAAAAGTCTCGGACTGTGATGGTCGCTTTACCTCCAAGGAAAAGATGGTCGTTCAGGCATATTTTGGCTCTCGCCTTACTTGCAGCATTACTTTTCACCCGCAGACTGACGAACAGTATGAGAGAACTATCAGTACTATGGAGGAGTTGTTTCAGTTATGTGTTTTGGATAAAGGAGAGCGGTGGGATAGACTTCTACCTTTGGTAGAGTTTTCATATAATAATAGCAACCAAGCAAACATCAAAATGGTACCCTATGAGGCACTTTATGGTAGGAGGTGAAGAACGCCTTTGTCATGGGTCTAGGATGAGGATTATAAGGCATTGGGGGTGGAGTACATTGATGACAACAATACAATGATTGGGTTTATCTAGGACCACATGCTAGAGCAAAGAGCCGACAAGCATGGTACCATGATGCGAAGCACAATATGGTGGAATTTCAAGTTGGTGACAAGGTATTCATAAATTTTAGACCGATGCATGGTGTATCACATATACGTTGAAGGAAGAATCTCAGCCCGCAATACATGGGGCCTTATACAGTTTTGGAGAGGATAGGTCCCTTGGCTTATTTACTGTAGTTATGATAGGAACTGCAGAACTTACATGACGTCTTTCATGTGCCCTCAATTCGCAATGCACAACATTGGCGTGAGCAGTTTTTTATTGCTACATCTTGCCCTGTGGCTTCTGATATATCTATTCTGCAAGAGCCTGTGCGGACAGTGGATACTGAAGTACAAAGGCTTAGGCAAGAAAGTGTTCCTTTGTTAAAGGTCTTGTTGTCAAACATTGGGAAAGAGGAGTACACTTTGGATCCTATAGACCTTATGCGGCAACACAAACTGGAATTGTTTCCCCAAGGTAAATTCAAAACTTACCATATATACCTTGTACTTTGTTAACTGTAGACTTAACCTCAATTTCGGGGACAAAATCTTTTTGTTTGTTTATAGGATTTGTAACGTCACATTTTGACCTAGACCCCTCATGCATGTTCTGTGTCGCCTTGAGAGGCTGGTAGGCCTGGAAAGAAGGAGATAAATCCTAAGTAGACTTGATGAACTCGTCAAAAGGACTCATCAAAATCAACGAAAAGAGTCGATGAACTCATCGAAAGGACTCAAGGAACTAATTAAAACGACTCGACTAATCGTCAAAAGGGATTGAACTGATTGAAAGGACTTGACAAACCCTTCTAGTTGTCTTGATGAATCCTTCAAATGATCTCGACGAATTGTCATAGTAGTCAATGAATGGACTTGGTGGAATTCATTCGTCCTGTCTTGATTACTGACCATCGAACTCATTGAAAAGACTTGTCAAACTCAACAAAATTGCTCGATGAACTCGTAAAAAAGATTCGTCAAAACTTATTGAAAGAACTCGACGTACTCTTCGAGAGGACTCGATGAACACATTAAAAGGACTCTATGAATCGTCGAAAGTACTTAAACTGATCTAAAGGACTCAACTAACCCTCTTATTGTCTCGACGAATCCATCGAATCATCTCGACGAATCGTCGAGTGCACTCGACCAATCGTCGAGAGCACTCAACGAATCTTCGAGAGCACTCGTCGAATATACTTGAAAAAATTTCAAACTTGCTGTCTTGATTGTTATCATCCTGGAGAAGAGGTATGGGCAATCCAGATATGTCAGGACTTTCACATAACGGCGGATAAGTCTTTTAAATGTCTTATTTTTATATTATAACTAAGTATGGTAGAATAGGAGAGTGACACTTGGCGTGGTAGTCATTCAAAGTTTTCTTTTAAAACTCTTCATCTTCTTCATTGTGATGGTTGCTCCTCCCTGAAAGAATGAAAGAATGAAACAGTACATCGGGAGAAAAACACTGGTATGCTGCCAAGAAGGAGAACCTAATCCATGGTAAAAAAAAATTGGTGAGCTTCTTACCCTCTCCCTTGATTATAGATCTTTAGATATAAAATTAGGAGAGATGTTGTCTCAAGAGAGTTGGCATTGGGAGTTTAATGGAGTGTCTTAGAAGAAGGCCAAGCTATAAAATTTTGTCTAGGGTATCGATCGCCACTAAATTATCTTTAATCACTTCCTCTCTTCAATACAAAGGTTGCAGACTTGATTTCATGAAGAACAATGGTCTATTGAGAGACAAAATGAGGTAAGAAGCTAAAGCTCTCTTGCATGTTGGCTGGAGGAAGAAGATGAATAGTACAGTCACCTATCTTTAAGATTCATGCAGGAAAATTACTTCAAATAAATCTGCGGTGCGTGCTGTGGCGGACTTCAAGCCTATTTCTAGTCATGATCTAATTAGATTCAGGTCTTAAACTTAACATAAAAGTTGTAGCATTTGAGAAGTTCTTTCCAACGAGTGGTTGCACATTTTCTTGGGAGTTCTGTAGCTCTTTAAAAGTAATTTCAAAGTTGCTTCTCTGATGATGATTAAGCTGTAATTACTGGACCGAATCTGTCTAGATCTTTGTTGTTATGTTCAAGCACAATTTTAGGCATGAAAGACTTAGTTATTGACCTAGGTCTTTAAAGGAAAGTTGCAGGCCTTAGAAATACCTTTCCGGAATGGAGTTAAAATTGACATTTGGAGGTCTGCATCTTTGGGAAATCCAATTTCCATAAGAAGTATCGTAAATGTACAAATGTTGATAACTCATGAATTTTTCTAAAATGTTTATTGAAAAGCTTTGGAAATAGTGTTAGATAATAACTTGATGACAATATGGACTTCCCTATTTAGTTTCATAATTTTGGGATATAAATAATTGATGAGAATTGCTAATAACATGTGATAAATTATTAGGTTGTTAATGGTTGTCGTGATGACCCGAATGAACTGAAATTTTGAGTAAATGCTCAAAATGTTTTCCATTACACAGGGAAGAAATATCCAGGAGATATGGAATGTCGTAATTACATAATTAATCACTCCTTGAAGGACTGAATGGTGATGGTAGAATATGTTATATCCTAGGTGATACTGTGTAAGGATGCGATTGGATGTCCTTGGGAGCATCTTGGCTCATTGGTACTGCAGGACTGCATGAATGTATGTTAATACGCGATTATTGATTAATCCTGAGTTGAGGATTACATGTGGAAGGTCTTCAGGCTTACCGATCGCCACATCAACAGAATTTCATAGATAGAATTTGGTCGGATTGGCTTGGTTTTTTGGTGATTTCTTCCCAAGACCCCTTCCATGCCTAAGAGCAGGTTGGGTTGGGCTCTTTGTTATTTACGTCCTGAAGACCCCTTCAGTGTTGTTAGGATAGTTGGGTTAGGCTCTTGGTGCTCATCTGTAATGCACTTAAAATCCTTAAAATGGGAAGGAGTTTGTTTCTGGAAGTTACCGCCAGGGAGTAGTGTTAACGCTGGCGATATCAAGATAAATTAATTCAACCTTCAATTCAGTTAGGTACCACATGGCTGTAGAAAAGTAGCGCTCGCCGATAGCACTCGACAAAGCATTGTGAACCTACCGTGGGGTTGTTGTGATCTATCACATGACAGTAGCTTGACACGTGTCAATAAGGCTTAAGCGATTTTGAGCAGCAAAGCAATGTCGATAGAGCTAAGCGACCACCACATATGATGCCGCTCAGTGGTAGCATATACCGCGCGATGGTAGCTTCCTAATAAAGGATATGGATGAGAATGTTTTTCTCCTTTTTCTCATTCACTCTCTCTCTCTCTCTCTCTCTCGATTGTGGAGGAAGGAGAATGGAAAAGCCAGGAGGCAAGAGTAAAGGTTTTTATCCCTATAGAAGAAACGTTCGTGTGATCCAATTCGTGAGTCAAAGTCGAATTTGCGGAAAGCAAGCTGTGGTGATCAGTTCTCTCTGGATCAAGAGTAGGAGAAATGGCTCCTAAGTGATCAACGAGGGTAGTGACTTTCTCCATGGACAAGTGAATCCTCAATTTGCATACATGCATGGAACCCCTCGCCAAATGGTGAAGAAAAGGGTGGATTCTAGCGGGTAGATCGTTGTGATCCCCGGTAGAAATTTCTTATAGAATCTAGAATTTAAGTATGGAATAGGCATGTAATGTGAAGCCCAGCTACACAGGTTGGTCTGGATTGGTGATGAAATATTTTGCATGCTAGAGAAGATTTCGTGGATAAACGTATAAAATCTGGGTCCACGGGGTTTACAGGATGCTGCAATGATAGTACTGGAGATCTCTAGGAAAACACCAATAATGGGGAAAAATTACTATTGTCCCCTACCACATGGAGGTAGTGCTACCGCTAGTGATAGATCCCAGTGAGCTTTGATTGTGAGGCCTGTCTCTTAGAGACCTAGGGGCCATAGTTAGAATCTATTTAACCTTGTGTGCCCAGCTATTAAGGCCTTGAGAGCCATTGATGGCATCCTTGCGAGCTCATGTCCTGGGCATAATGTGGGAGGCAAGTGAAGCTGAGAGCCCTAAGAGCCCTGCTATTGATTCCATGAGAACCATTTCTTAAATTGATTGTGAGCTCACGTCCTAGGGACAATGTGGGTGGCAATTGAAGCTATTGAGCCTAAAGTTCCTAGCTAAAAGGCTAAAGAGCAGAACAAGAAAGGGGAGGCTGACTTACATCTTTTCATGAGGCTTGACTGCTTTGGCTTTCATCAATGATATGGAGATTTGAGCAACGGATTTTGGCTGAACTGTACCTACATTACATCATTCCTGGCTAGATCGCCAAAGTTAACTAGCTTTTATCATTAACATAATGAGAGTTTGAGGCCCCTGGCTGAAAAGACTTGAATGCTCATGTGAACCATCAAGTCTGGGATTGTGGATGGTGGTGGGATCCTAAGAATTCTGGTATACCAAGAATATGCCCTGAGTGCACATGGCGTGTGGCCAATTAAGCCTACGCCTGTGGCCTATGGTGCTAAAATGCACATATTTGTTACTAATAGATATATATGTTATTGCTTGCCGGGAAGGAGAACTGACACCCCAAGTATGGGGTTCATTATAATTTGGTCAGCTAATGCTGACTGTTCCTTTGTTTTCCACATTTTGGTGGGTCGTGCTATGCAAGTGCTGGAGATCCAAGTGGAATGTAGCGGGCTGAAATCCCTTATGCTGCGAGGTTGTCCCTTTGTTGGGTACATTACACATAATGTTCTGTAGATTAGATTTGAAGCAGCATCTCAATCAACACAAAGAGCATAGTTGTATTTGGTATTGTTTAAGCTCATCTTGTGCAGGATGTTCCATAGAACAAGTCTAGGCATATTGTCTTGGTGATGTGACAGGTGGTCACAAAGTGAAGATGCCGGAAAGGCAGGAATTTTCCTAAGTCAACATGCATTAAGTGAGGTGAGCTCACTTAATGCTAGAAGTCAAGGAGCAATTGAAAATGCAACTAAGTCCATAGGCATTGAGTGGAGCAAGCTCAATCAATGCCATAGGTAAGGAATAATGTTGGCAAGCTAGAAATGTGGCTATGTCCACAGGCACTGACTGGAGTTGACCCACTAAATGCTATACAGCTAAAGGCAACAATATGGCTAAGTTTTTTAGTGTTGAGTGATAAAGACACACTCAATGCCATATAGTAAATAGCTGCGAGTCGAACTGATTTCAGAGTTGGTTGAGTTAAGCTCATCATTTGTCAAAGTAAGTTCAGAGTTTGAGAATATGAGTTAGTCAAATGGAGTTCAAAGTTCGTATAGCTGAGCTCATCGTTCGTCGAACTAAGCTCAGAGTTTGAGAATCTAAGAAAGTCGAACATGGTTATGAGCTCGTCAAACAGAGTTAGGAGTTCGTCGAACTGAGTTCAGAGTTGAGTGAGGCATGCTTACTAAATTCTCTCGACACTTAAGATGCTACAGAGGCAAAAAATAGCAAAGGTATAAAGCGTTAAGTGAGGCATGCTCACTCAACGCTCTCATTTCCTAAGATGGTGCAGTGGAAGAAAAGTGGCTAAGGCAAAAAGCATTGGGTGAGGCATGCTTACTAAATGCTCTCAACGCCTAAGATGTAGAAAGTTTTTCTAAGGCAATAAGCGCTGAGTGATGAAGATACACTCAACGCTCTCAACCCCAGAGAAGCAGGAAGATTTTGGCTAAGGCAAATATCTTTAAGTGAAGCTTTTTCACTCAGTGCTCTCAATGCCTAGATAGATAGAATTCTATCAAATTGTTTGGGCATTGAGTGATGCTTACTCACACAATGCCTATGCTAACTGATTGTACGTTTTGTAGTCTAAACTATTACGGTATATTATCTTGTTTTGAAGGCGATAATCATGTCTTATAAACTGATTTTTTTATCTTCCTTATGTATATATTATTGTCGTTAATGTTTTCTTGTATTTTTGCAGGTTTCCAGAATTTTGGCAAAAAATGACCTGACACGGTCCTGTGTCACGCCCTCCCTAAGCATGTCATAGTGCGTGTGACCCGATCTCGAGGAAGCCTACTGCCACAGCCAAAGTAACAGGAAAAATGCTGACATGCCCCCTGACATGCCCTCCTAGGGTGTATTATAGGGCGTGTCCCAGGGCGTGTCACCCTCATCCTGAAGCCTGCTGCTGTATTTAATGCACTTTTTTGCCTCTGCACATCAATAGTACTGATACTCCCCCCTACACGGGCGTGTCCTAGGACGTGTTCAACCTTTTTCCAAGACTGACCAATTTCCGACCAATGATTTCGACGTGACGTGCGTGTCACGTGCCCCTTCACGGGCATGACCTAGGGCGTGTCCACCATTGTACATAAGCAATCATCATTCTCGCCAGAATCTAGAGCCCGAGGTCAAACCCGTACCTATCACGCCCCCCTGACACGCCCTCCTTGGGCGTGTCATAGGGCGCGACCAACCCATGTGAAATTATATAAATTCAGTGGTTCACCTGGAGTCCAGAGAAGTTTTGGGCTGAGAGGGGAGGTGTTACCCCTTTGTTTCTTGCTTTTTTAGTGTTCTTCCCCTTTCACTCTTTCTCATTTTGTGTTTTTTCATAACCATAGCTTAGTGCTCCTTTTGTATTAGCTTTTGATATCTATTTGCACTTGCTCTAGTTGCTAAATATAGGGCTAGATTAGGTTTTTAATTCCAATGCAAATGTAATTTTCTTTATCAAGTGTAGCTCTCTTTAATATTAATATAAAGGTACCCTTTATTTGCATAGTGTTCTTAATGCTTTTCTACTCATCCCACCTCCTCCACTTTTCAATGATTAACTAATCCTCCTTGTACTCGATCTTGATGATCAGAGGATCGTGTTGATTAAGTTATGATGCTTTGAATTTTCTTTTTATTTTTAGGGTTTAGGCATTCGATTTACTCTTGATTATTCATGTTTGGAAATATTTCATCGATATATAATTTCCATTTCTATTTTCACACTTAGCTAGCCGAGAGACTCGTAGATAGAAGTGAACACTCAAGAGTAAAGAGAGTTGTACGCACCCATTGAGAGAGGCAGACGTCTAAATCTCCAAGATTAGAGTAAAATCCAATAGTGTTGTTCACCGCATAAAGCGAACTTTAGTTCTCTGATTTGGACAAGAGTTCTGTTAGACCTTCCTAAACTCAGTTGGGCACGACTTTGAGATAAGCGTGTTTAAGCTTTAGGAACCTCAATGGTCAAGGACCTTTACCCTATAAAGCATAGGTTTATTATCGCAATTTTAATCGACTTTAGCCGAGGTGATTATCGATCGAGTGCATTTCCATTTCATTGTTCCAACCCTTCGTTGTAATCGTTTCTTTTATGATCTCTATTTAACTGCATTTAGTTCTCTTTTTATGCAATATCTCCATTCTTTAGTGGATTTAGTTTTATCTCAAACCCTAAAACCTTCCTTCGATAACATAATAGTTTTCGTGTGAGTAGGTTTACTCAATAGTTCCCAGATTTCATTACAACACTTGTGTCCCCTAGCTACAGTTTGATAGGTATACTTGCCTAGTTGGAGTGCAAGTTCGGCTCACTTTTCTCTAAAGCGGAAAGCGATCACCAAGTTTTTGATGTCGTTGCCGGGGGAACAACTTATGTTCATAATTTGAAAACACGAATCTATTACTTTTATCATTTTTCTTTCTCGTCCTCCTTCTAAAAATTAAAATTAAAATTTTTTTTATTAACGCTCTTAATAGAAACCCATATCACAGTTTTTCTACGCCACCCAATTATCTCGAAAAGGTCAAAGTGGCTGTAAATGACACTCTTGTCTAGTACCGCGCAAACCCTTCATCGGGTAGTCCTTAGAAAGTTCGGGAGTTAAAATATTAAAAATATTCGATTTCAAAAAAAAAATCTACCTTCTCTTTTTCAAGTTTATTTATTTCTCTTTCTTCTCTTCTCTTCTTCTAGTGCATGACCCGTGGGAGTGCGTCAGTTATTTTGGGCTTGGACCATGCAATTGAGCGTACTCTTTGGAGAAGATCGTGATTTCATGGCCCTACTCTCCAAGTACCGGTTGAGGACTCTGAGTCATTCTCTACTTTAAGAATGGAAGAGCCCCGCATGGAAGAAGCCGTACATATGCCAATGTCCTATTATGAACGACCGAGTCTAGAGGGAACATAATCCAGTATCGTGCGCTCTGCTATAGATAATAATAATTTTGAATTGAAGCCTAGCATAATTCAAATGGTGCAGCAGTATGTGCAATATGACGGAATTCAAGATAAAGATCCGAACGCACATATAACAAGCTTTCTTGAGATTTGTGACACCTTCAAGATAAATGGTGTTACAAATGTTTCTATTATGCTAAGATTGTTTCCCTTCTCCTTAAGATCCAAAGCTAAATAGTGGTTCATGACTCTGCCTAGAGGGAGCATCACAACTTGGGACCAATTAACTGAAAAATTTCTGACGAAGTATTTTCCACCAACTAAAACTGCAAAACATAGGAATGATATTTCTACCTTTGGACAAATAGACTCTGAAACCTTATATGAAACCTGGGAAAGATTTAAAGAACTGTTAAGATGATGCCCCCATCACGTGTTGTCTATATGGTTACAAGTGCAGACATTCTATAACGGGCTAAATAAAAATACAAAGCAAATGATAGACGCAGCTTATATTGGTACCTTAAACCATAAGACCCCGGAGGAAGCTCGTGAGTATTTTGAGGATATGGTCATGAACACCTATCAGTGGAATGTGCCTAGGTCCCGCCCAAACAAACCTGTAGGTATCTTTGAATTGGACAATGTCTCCCAGCTAGCTCTGCAAGTAGAAATATTAAGTAAAAAATTACTGAGATGACTGTTGCCTCCGCCCCTCAGGTATGGGTTTCTGTAACTCCTGCCCCAAAAAATTTAGATTAAATTAACAATATGCCTAGAAATGCTTTTAAAAAATTTTCTGCTACGAATTTTCATGCTTCGGGCTTCGCTTTTTCGAATAGTTATAATTCTACTTTACGAAACCACCAAAATTTTTTCGTGGAGTAATTCCTAGAACGCAATGCTCCCACACCAAAAAATGATTTTTCTGTACCACCTCCACCTCTTCAAAACTATCCAAAACTTCCAAGCTTGGAGGAGTTACTTTCTAAATATATAACCACAAATGACGCTACTACAAGAACCTTAACCGGAAGCGTAAAAAATCTAGAAAATCAAGGAGGACAACTCGCAAAAATTATTTCTGAGCAACCCTCGCGGTCTCTTTCTTTCAATACCGAGCCCAATTCGAGAGAGCAAGCGAAATAAATAAGTCTTTGGAGTGGGAAGCAAGTTTCCGTTATGGTTAGTTAAGATCCCTAGGCAAGCTTCGCCCCTGTGTAAAAAATCAATGATTTGCACTCATTTTAAAAAATTCCACCCTCTGCTGAAGAAGAAGTTATCACTCTGCTCTCTACTTTAGAAAAAAAATCTCACTCCACCACCCATCTTTAAAAATAATCCATCTCCACCATACCCTTCCGAACTTAACAAACAACATAAGGATTATCAATTACCCTCTTCTTAGAAATGTTTAAGCAAATCCACATAAACCTACCCTTCCATGAATTAATTTCCAGATGCCGAAGTATGCTAAGTACCATAATGACCTCCTGACAAACAAAAAGAAGTTAGAGAACTTATCGCACGTCATGCTAAATGCTGAGTGCTCCTCGGTCTTGACAAATGGTATACCAAAGAAGATCTATGATCCGGGTAGTTTTTCTATTCCGTGTGTCTTTGGTGATCTTTTTGTCAAGCACGCATTAGCCGACTTAGGTGTGATTATCAACCTAATGCCCCTCTCGTTCTTTAAGAAGTTAGGAATTGGTTTCCTCAACCCCACACACATGAGTATCCAGCTCGCTGATTTATCCGTTAAGTACCCGTTAGGAATAATGGAGGATGTTCTACTCAAAGTCGACAAATTCATCTTTTCGGTGGATTTCGTCATATTTGACATCGAAGAAGACATCAAGGTTCCCTTGATCCTTGGCCGACCATTCCTTGCCACCTCTTGAGCCTCAATGACATAAGGAATGGTAAGTTTTTCCTTCGAGTTGGCGATGATGATGTGATCTTTATCACACCTTCGATGAAAAATACCCTGGAAAATGATGACGCATGTTTCGTCTTAGAAGCCTTATGTGATGAATCTTCCTACTGCCCTTCTGATAGTGAAAATGAATCTTCTGATTTTTGTTCTTTATTTACTCTTCCAAATGAATCTCTACAAGAAGCCGCCATGGACACTTACCCCACCCCTTTTAATTTTTCGTTTAAAAAACTCTACGAAGACATAGTTTTTGAAAAAGAACGAATTTCTAAAACCTCGTATGAAGACTCACCCAACCCTAGAATTAAAGGAACTGCCCGAACATTTTAGGTATGCCTTCTTAGAAAAGGACTCCAAGTTACCCGTTATAGTTTCGGCCCACCTGACTGAAGTACAAAGCGATAAACTCCTTCTAGTTTTACGTAAGCATCTCCGGGCTATTGCCTAGCATATTTCTGATATCAAGGGCATAAGCCCATCTTTCTGCACTCACAAAATCTTAATGGAAGATAATTAGCATAAATCCATACAACCTCAGCGCTGTATCAACATAAACATGAAAGAAGTCGTAAAGGGAAAGGTTATGAATCTGTTAGACGCAGGAATTATCTACCCTATATCTGAGAGTAAGTGGGTTAGCCCTGTCCAGGTAGTGCTAAAAAAGGGAGGGATAACTATAATTATAAATGAAAATTATTATTTTATCACGACACAGGCAGTGATGGTGTGGCAAATATGTATTGACTATAGGAATTTAAATGACGCCACCCGCAAGGACCACTTTCTCTTGCCGTTCATCGATCAAATTTTTGAGCGATTGTACGGCCATAGCTTTACTCGTTTTCTCGATGGACTCTCGGGTTATTTTCGAATCCCCATCTCTCCCAAGGACCAGGGGAAAACTACGTTTACTTGTCCCTTCGGCACATTCGCCTACCGAAGAATGTCGTTTGGATTGTGCAATGCGCCAACTACATTCCAGCGATGTATGCTCGCTATCTTCGACAAGTACGTAGAAAGAATTATGGAGTTATTCATGGATGATTTCTCCATGTTCGGCAATACCTTTGATAGTAGTTTAGAAAATCTTGAAAAAGTCTTAGAAAGATGCGAAGAAACTAACCTTGCCCTAAATTGGGAAAAATTCCATTTTAGGGTGAGGGAACGGTTAGTTTTGGGTCAGAATATTTCTGCGAGAGGGACTGAAGTAGATATAGCCAAGATAAAAGTTATCGAGAAGCAGTCACTGCCTACCAACATAAAAGCTATAAGAATTTTCCTAGGTCATGTTGGTTTTTACCTCCGCTTCATAAGGGACTTTTCAAAAATCACCAAACCCCTTACCCATCTCTTAGAAAAAGACGCCCCATTTATCTTTGATGACCTTTGTCTATCTGTCTTCAAATAAATAAAAGTTAAGTTAATTAATGCCCCTATTATGATCGCTCCGGAGTGGGACCTTCCCCTTAAAATCATGTACGATGCAAGTAGTTTCGCGGTAGGAGCCGTATTTTATCAACGTATATCTAAAAACTTCCACCCCATCTATTATGCAAGTAAAATGCTTACATCTGCACAAGAAAATTACACCACGATTGAGAAGGAGCTCCTAGCTGTAGTATTCGCTTTTGATAAATTCCTCCCTTATATTACGCTTTCCAAATTATTATTTTTACGGACCACTCATCCCTCAAATATACTCTTGCTAAGACGGATGCCAAGTCGTGCTTGATTTGCTGGGTCTTACTCCTTCAGTAGTTTGACTTATAAATCTGTGATAAGCGAGGAGCCGAGATTATGGCCGCCGACCATCTCTCCTGATTAGATAATCGCTTTATAAAAAAATAAGATAAAAAATCTTTTAATGATTTCTTCCGCGATGAGAAGCTGCTTTTAATTAAGACATCCCCTTCTCCTTGGTTTGCATGCATATCCAACTATTTAGTGGCTCGTGTCCTCCCAAAAGAGCTCTCCTCTCAGCAAAAGGAGAAATTCTTTTCTGGGTTGAATAACTATTTTTAGGAGGACCAACATCTTTTTTGAATCTATGCGGACCAAGTGATATGGAGATGTGTTTTTATGATAAAGGATTAGATATTTTAAAATATTTGCATGAAGGACCGACTAGTGGTCACTATCAAGCTACTCACACCGCCCACAAGGTGCTTTACTCGGGTTTTTACTGGCCTAGCCTTTTTATAGACGCGCAAGCCTTTTTGAGTAGGTGTGATAGTTGCTAATGGTTGGGAAATATTTAAAATAAAAATGAAATGCCGCAAAATTATTTCCTCGAGTGCGAAGTTTTCGACCTCTAGAGAATTGATTTTGTTGGCCCCCCCTTCCTTCTAGCTTTGGGAATAAGTATATTTTAGTTGCCGTAGATTATGTTTTTCGATGGGCTGAAGCCCAAGCTCTTCCTACTAACGACGCCCGAGTCGTAATTACATTCTTAAAAAAATTATTTTCTTGATTCGGTACGCCGCGCGCCGTCGTTAGTGATAGGGGTTCTCATTTCTATAACGCGTACATTTCTAAAATCCTTATTAGATACGGCGTTAAGCATAAGCTTTCAACTGCCTACCACCCCCAAACTAACGGACAAGTCAAATTAGTGAATATAGAGATAAAAAGAATTTTAGAAAAGACTGTTTCCACCTCTAGAAAGGAATGGTCTACCAAATTAGACGACAGTCTATGGGCCTAACGAACAGCGTACAAAACCACCCTCGGATGTACGCCATATCGATAGGTTTATGAAAAGTCGTGCCATTTACCCGTAGAATTAGAACATCACGCTTTTTGGGCCTTAGGGTTTTTAAATTTTGATCCCCACTCTGTCGGCGTCCTTAGAAAATTTCAACTTAACGAACTCGAAAAGTGGCGCTCTTACCCATACGAAAACAACAAATCTTATAAAGAGCGAACGAAACGTTTTCACGATAAACACTTAAGGCACCAAAATCCTTTAAGCCGGGCAACCAAGTTCTTCTTTATAACTCCCGTTTACGTTTATTTTCAGGGAAATTAAAGTCATGATGGTCTAAGCCGTTTTCTGTTTTAAAAGTTTTTCCTTATGGTGTTGTTTTAATTTCACACCATGATAAGGGTGATTTCAAAGTACATGGTCAGAGTCTTAAACTATATTTTTCTGGTGATGATGATGTCAGTCCAAACAATATTAAATTTCTGTTGTACGAACTTTAACTTAAGACTATTTTGTTTTTGTTAAAAACTTTAATTACTTTGGACAGTTTCATTTTGTTGCGTCGAGCTCAAACGAAATTTTAAACAAAGGGCGCTCCTAGGAGGCAACCCAAGTTACCTTTTTCTATTTTATTTATTTTACAATTTTTGCTTCGGACGGCTATGACAAGCAGAAGCGTCTACGATTGCTTGCTCTAATGTTGTTGAATCCATCACGAATTCCAAAGAAGACATTTCATGAAGATCTAAAGCACAAGCACAGGGGAACAACATCACTCAGCATTCGCAGCACATAAATCCGGGGAAGTACCTGTTTTTCAATTCTGTACTTTCATTCTCTCTCTCTCTAAGCTCCCTTCTCCATTGAGGATAATGTCAATTTTAAGCTTTAGGGAGGATTTCCTCCTTCTTTTTGCAATTTGTGAATATTTTTTAAAAATCCAAAAAAAATGTATATCTTAAGAATACAAAAAAAGAAGAATTTTTCAAAATATAAAAAATATATTTGCTTTTTGTTTTTACGTTAATAGTTTAGATGTTTTTTAGTATTTTAATAGTACCCCTTGCGTTTGTTTTGTTTTTCTAAAAATCTAATATAAACAACTTAACTAATTATAATATTTCTAATCGTCCTTTTTAATTATGTTTCGCAAGTAGAATGTTGGTCATGCTGTGTTTCTAATTAGCGGTAGAATGTTAACGTAAAACATTTTTACTAAAAATCGCATTTTCATTATGGTTTCTTTCTTTATTTTCTTTACTTTCTCAAAAATTCATCATCCACTATTTTCCTTTTTGTTTTTGTATAATTTTTGTAAGTTAGAATTTTGATTAGCGTAGTAGATATGAACGATCCAAGTAACCTATTTTTTTATTTTCAAGATAATTTCATCAATCTTCTTTTCTTATCTAGGACTTATTTTTTTGAAATTTTTCAAATCTATGCTTTAAATAAATTTACAAGCATAAAAATGATTTAGGCCGTTTTTGTTTTCGTTTGAGCTTTCCTGACAACCTAAAAATTTTCACAACTAGTTAGCCGCTTTTGAGCCTTTTTTCCAATTTCATTTGATAGCTCCGCTCTTAATATCATTTTCATCAAAGCCAAAATTTCCAACCTATCTAATCACACGAGCCTTTTTGAGTTTCATAAAAAAAAAATTCAAGATTATGATACGTTATTTTGTGATATTTTTGGAAAAGTTTTTGAAAAAAGTAAGCTCAAAAAGAAATGTTTGCTTTTGTTTGGCCAATTTCAAAATGAAAATAAAAATATTGTGGCCTTTGTTTTGAAAACAAAAATTGGAAAAGAAAAAAAAAGAAAAATATTTTGTTTAGAATAAAATCTTTGAAACTCTTTGTTTTGGTTTAGTGTGCTTTTTAAGCCTCCCTATTTATCTTTGAATTCCACTCCTAATCATAATCCTAAAAAAAATGTTTCGGTCCTAATAAGTCCTTTTGATTCATGCTTTTGAATTTTATTTATTAGCAGATAAGAAGAAAAGGAAATCGGTATTAGTTTTGGATTTAAATTTACATTTTTGTTATTTAATTGATATAATTATAATGTGTTGCTTGGATCTAGTAACAACTCAATGCATTTTTCATTTTTGTTGCTTTGCTTAAATCTATTTAAAGAAATTCGTTAAAATTTTGGATGATTTATTTTCGTTAGGTAAAGTTTGTAAAAGTGAAACCATGCTTAAATAATTCTTTTAGATTTACGTTTCACCTTCTCCCGACTTAAAATTTTGCATAGTACTTATGTTAGCATAATTAGAACCTTTTGATTCGTCATATTTTATGAATATCTAGTTTTTATATCTTTGGTTGGGGACAAGCAAAGCTTAAGCTTGATGGAATTTGATAGTACGTTTTGTAGTCTAAACTATTAGGGTATATTTTCTTGTTTTGAAGGCGCTATTCATGTCTTATAAACTTATTTTTTTATCTTCCTTATGTATCTATTATTGCCGCTAATGTTTTCTTTTCTTTTTTTAGGTTTCCAGAATTTTTGCCAAAAATGACCTGACTCGACCCCTTATTACGCCCTCTCAGGGCGTGTCACAGGGCGTGTGACCCGATCACAAGGAAGCCTGCTGCCTGAGCCAAAGTAACAGGAAAAACCGCTTACATGCCCACTGATACGCCCTCCTATAGCATGTCACAGGGTGTGTCCCGGGGCGTGTCACCCTAATCTTGAAGCATACTGCCGCATTTAATGCATTTTTCGCCTCTATACGCCAATAGTACTAACACGCCCCCCTACACGGGCGTATCCCAGGGCATGTCAAACATTTTTCAAAGACAAACAAATTTCTGACAAATGATTTCGATGTGACTTGCATGTCATGCCCCCCCCCTAAATGGGCGTGACCTAGGCCGTGTCCACCATTGTATATAAGCAATCATCATTCCCACAAGAATCTAGAGCTCGAGGTCAACCTTGTACCTGTCACGCTCCCATGACACACCATTCCTGGGCGTGTCACAGGGCGTGACCAACCCGTGGGAAATTATATAAATTTAGTGGTTCCCCATAGTGTCCAAAGAAGTTTTGGGCTGAGAGGGGAGGTGGTTCCGCTTTGTTTCTTGCTTTTTTTTAGTGTTTTGTGCCACTCTCTCTCTTTCTCATTTTGTTTTTTTATTAACCCTAGCTTAGTGCTCCTTTTGTATTAGCTTTTGATATAGTATTTGCACTTGCTCAAGTTGCTAAATGTAGGGCTAGAATAGGGTTTTTAATTCTAATGAAAATGTAATTTTCTTTCTCAAGTGTAGCTCTCTTTAATGTTAATATAAAGTGCCCCTTTGTTTGCATATTATTCTTAATGCTTTTCTACTCATCCCTCCTCCTCCACTTCATTATGATTAACTAATCCTCCTTGTACTCGATCTTGATGATCCGAGGTTCGATTTGATTAAGTTATGATGCTTTGAATATTTTTTTTATTTTAGTGTTTAGTCCTTCGATTTACTCTTGATTATTATGTTTGGAATTATATCATTGATATATAATTTTCATTTCTGTTTTCACTCTTAGCTAGTGGAGAGGCTCGTAGTTTTAAGTGAACACTCAAGAGTAAAGGGAGTTATATGCACTCCTCGAGAGAGGCAGATGTCCAAATATCCCGGATTGGAGTAAAATCCAATAGTATGGTTCATTGCGTAAAGTGAGCTTTAGGCCTTTGATTTGGACGAGAGTTTGGTCGGACCTTCCTAAACTCAGTTGGGCATGACTTCGAGAGAAGCCTATTTAAGCTTTAGGAACCTCAACGGTCAAGGACCTTTACCCTATTAAGCTTAGGTTTATTATCGTGTTTTTAATCGACTTTAGCCGAGGTGATTCTCGATCGTGTGCATTTCCATTTCATTGTTCCAACCCTTAGTTGTAATGGTTTCTTTTATGCTCTCTATTTAACTGCATTTACTTCTCTTTTTATTCAATATCTCCTTTCTTTAGTGGATTTAGTTTTATCTCAAACCCTAAAAACTTCTTTCGATAAGATAATAGTTTTCGTGTGAGTAGGTTTACTCAATAGTTCCCATATTTCATTACGACACTTGTGTCTCCTAGCTACAGTTCGATAGGTATACTTTCCTAGTTGGATTGCTAGTTCGGCTCACTTTTCTCTAAAGTGGAAAATGATCACCACTAATGTTGCTTGGTTTTGGCTAAGTCCACGGCTGGTGATGTCAGCAAGTAAACAATTCAACATATTTCAAATTAGTGGTGGGATGGCTACAGTAAGCTATGAATATTACAACAGACCTACTGTACGATAGTTGGTGTTAAAGCATTGTTGTTACCGGCCATTAAAGGTGTGGGGCCAACTGCTCAAGAGCCGTTGCGTCATAATCAATAAAAGGGAAAGACTTTATAAAGGACGAGAGTTTTTTGAGAGGAGCCATCAGATCGTCCTTCTTCACCGCCATTGTTGTTGTGTTGAAGAACAAGAAGCTCAAGTCAGCAAGAACAAGAACAAGTCGGTTGTTTTCCTTTTCATCGACAATCATCAAGTTCAGAGTTAATCTCTTAGAGAAGGGAAGCAGCCAAGGGAGAAACCTTAACTGCAGGATCTAAGTTCTAAAGCAAGTTACTTGGTGCTATTTACTCCATCACCAACAAGATAAGAAGGGTTTCTTTCTGAAGCAGAAGAAGAAGTTGAAGCTGGTTCAAGAACAATCAGAGCAGATAAGTCATTTATCTTCACCAGCAAGTGCAGAGAAGGTCCTTGAGAATGGAGAAAGACATAGAGCCATCTAGTTTTCTGCACTCAAGAATATAGAGCTCACCATCCGCCAACTCAATGTATCCATGGGCTTTTTCTCGGAGGCCTTTTCCACTTCCCCCGCCTACCTTGACCTAAAAACTGATTTCCCTCCCGACTTCAACCTCCTCACTTTTTGGTCGGAAATCAGTAATGACGCCACCCCATACACCCTAAAGAAACCAAAGGGTAGCCACCTCATCTCCCCCACTTTGCGCATTTTACACAATCTTCTCACTTTCACTCTTTCCAGGCGCGGCGATAGCCACGACGTGGTGACTCGGGCAGACTTACTATACGTGTATAGTATGTTTTACCGAGTCCCACTCAACCTTGGTTACATGCTCGCCATTTTCTTTCGGCACCAGGCCTAAAATGTGAGATTGGGAGCGGTGCACTGCGGGAATTTCATCACTTTCCTCGCCAAGTAGACCGGCGCCTGGGATGCCCTTCCGCATCTCACTTGCATGCAAATGTCGTAGGCTCTTCAGTTCCTGACCCTTCAGGATCTCGGCCTAGCGAGACGACGTGAAGGCGAGTTTGAGGCTATTCCCCCATTAGTTGGTGGCGGGGATCTTGATCTTGATCATGGTGCCGGTCCCAATAGCACTCATCATTCCTCCAAGATTCCGCCACACTCGCTGCACTCTGCTCCAGCGCCCGATCCTCCAAATTATTGGGACCAGCAATTTGGATTGCTACATACTCGCATAGACCAGATGCAAACCTATTTTGACAGTCGCTTCACTTCTTTTGATGTGCGCTTCGCTGTGCTCGAGCGAAACCATTCTTCTTCTATGGCGCACATTACCTGCGAGTTCGCGAACATGCGGACTTTCTATCAGGAGCACGAGAACGCTCCTTACCAGGAGTAACTGCCTTTTCATTTCCTTAGACTTGTAGAGGGTCACCTCTCTGTCTCTGTATCTTTGTTCTATTTTCATGTATTTGTTTTTATTATGAAAAAAAAATCGATAAAATATTATATTTTGCTTTGCTACTCAATTACAGGTATCTTTTGATACTGGTTTGATATTCTCAGGGAAGTCTCTTATACATTCTTTTCTTTATTTTTGCATTGGGGACAATGTATTGTTTAAGTACGGGGGAGGGATATTTCTCAAGCAAAACATAAAAAACTTTTTTTAAAAAAAAATTTAAAACAAAAAAAACAACAAATTTTTTTTTCAAAAAATTAAAACTCAAAAATCAAATTTTATATCAAAAATTCAAAAAGTTTATTTTGTCTTCAATTTTGTTTTTACAAAAAATAATTAAAGAAAAACAAAAAAAATAGAAAATCGAAAATTAAAGTTCTTAGAAAGGGATGTTTGGGATATCACCCCATCTTACCTCCTAGTACCGGTGAGAACCCTTCACAGGGTATACCTCGGGAAGTCTAAGAAGTAACAACAAATTAGGTTTAAAACTTAATTAGAGAAGTCCTTATTTATATATTTATTCACATGCAAATATCCTAGTAATTTAACTTGTATATAGTGTTTAGAGAATTTTAATGTTTTAATGGAACGTTGAATTTTGGTGTAGAACTGTTGGTCATGTAGTGTTTCTTGTTAAGTGCACGTGTAAGTAGAATTTTATGTAGATTTAAATATTCAACATATAATTAGATTTTAATTTTTCTAAATGCGTGGAAATATTTTATTTTACTTTAATTTTAAAAACCGGTAAAACTTTAAAATACTTTAGGTGAGTAAGTAGAAGTTTACTAGAGAGATATTTTGCAGACAAAGAGAGAGGTATTCTTTTTCGATGTCTAGAACTTGCCCTCAAACTATTCTCAAGACTTTGCATAAGTTAGACTCATTAGCATAAAGATGATTTAGGCACTCCTTTTGGCCTGTTTGAGCTTTTGTACCCGTACCTAAAATTTTTATCTTTGTTAAGCCTTTTTGAGCCTATTTCCCTATTCTTTTGTTTTAGCTCCACCAAGCATTTTACCAAAGCCTAAAAAGCAACCTAATTGCACACCTAAGATCGAGCTTGAACATAGTTAATCAAACATGCTTTGTGAGTGATTAGGAGCCTTTTTATTTTTGGTGGCTCTTTTCTTATAAAAAAAAGAGTTGATTTATTTTTCTTTCCTCTTCAAAATAAAATAAAGAAAAGAAAAAAAAATTATTAAGAAAAAGATTGAAGAGGTAGAAAAAAAGTCAACATGATGAGAGAGTTGAAAAAAATAAAAATAAAAACAAAAGGATTAGGAATTTGGCTACGTTCTTAAAGCCATAACAAATTTTTGTGTAAAAGCTCTCTCTAGGTTTTGGTGTGACTAGCTACCGTTTTTATCTTTGACCATCCTCACCAAAAACCTAAGCCTACATTTAAACTAATTAAGTCCTATTGATTTATGTTTTTAAGATAAATAAGTGCCGTGGAGAGAGTGTGAAAGGGCAAGCCTATGGTCATCGACATTGATGGATTTCTTTGGAGGGTATCGTCATCTATGTTTGTGCAATGTTATCTTAGTACACACGCTACACTCTCCCTAAATAAAATTTTAAGATTTACCGGATTTTTCATTTTAAAAGTAAAAATAATAGTGAAAACGCATTTTAAGAAAAATAAAAACCTAATTTGTATGCTGAGTAAGTATTTCTACAAAAATAGCTACAAGCATAGGCATAAGACTTCGCATTTTACTCCTTAGGTTCAATTTTCTTTTCTAGCATTTAAAATTTTTCTACTCCCTATAGAAAGTTTTTTGCTCGGGACTAGAAAATGGATAAGTATGGGGGTATTTGATAACTCTAATTATTTGTTATTTTTATTATGCAATTTTCTAATTAATAGTTAAATATTATATTAATTTTATAATATTAAGTTTATAATTAACTTATTTCTGTATTTTATATTTATTTATTCTAATAAAGTAACTTTTTATTTCGCAGGGCTAATTTACAAATATTTGGAGCAAAATGGGAGATTTCATGTTTACTAGCTTGGACACGCCCTGTGACACGCCCTACCTAGGCGTGACACAGGGGCGTGACACACAAAAATCTAGTCTGCAGCAGAAGATCGTCGACCCGCGCCTGAAGATCGTCGATCGGACCTGACACGCCCGTGTCGAAATATGACACGCCCGTGTACCCTTTTCACGGGGCGTGCCAGCCTGTGGAAGAACTGTTGGTCGTGCCACGTCAGATTAAATTGACACGCCTGGGTCACGGGCATGACCCAGGGCATGTCACGGGTGTTTCCAGCCAATTACTCTGCCGTTCGAACCGTTGCCTCCGAATGTCATTCTAGCTTGACACGCCCCTAGTCACGGGCGTGACTAGGGGGCGTGATACCTCCTTTAAGACCAATTTTACTCCCGCCATTTTCAGCTTCCCTCCGTTTTCAAGAAACAGCCTTGACACACCCTAGGTCACGGGCGTGACCTAGGGGCGTGACCCGTCAGTTAACAGATTTTGGCGGTTTCTCCTCTAACATTCCCGGGGTTTCAAGACGACGGTTCTGAGCCTGACACGCCCTAGGTCACGGGTGTGACCTAGGGCGTGACCAAACAGAAATTTTTCCTATAAATTCAAAAACAACTTTAGATGTTAAGGAGTCGAATTTTGGGAGTTGGAGTCTTGTAATTTTCTGTTTTCTTTTGCTGTATTTCCATTACTAGTATAGATTACGATTGTTGTAAGCTTTAATTCTACTTGTTTTTAATTCAAGCATATCTCTTTCTACTTTATTTTATAATTCCCTAATAATGATGAGTATATAACTTTCTTTTAGCACTAGATCATGATGAACCTTGGAATAAAATAAAATCTTCTCCTTCTTTTATCAATTGTCTTGTTCTTAATCTTACTCGGTACGATTTATTTTTGATTTTTATTTCATCGAATTCATATTACGCGGATATGATCTTCGATCTTAGATCTGTATCCTAAATGACCGAGAGGTTGCGGATACGAGGAGATCACTCAAAGATAAAAGGATTTGAATGCACTCCTCGAGAGAGGATGACGTAAATCTTCCGGATTGGTGTTAAATCCAATAGAGGGGTTCTCCGCCTAAAGCAAACTTAGGGGTTTCTTAATCGATCAAACTAAGGTTAGTCAGAAGCATGAGCTCGACAGAGACGCTTTTGTACTTTAGGAACCTCCACGGTCGAGTGAGTACATAAGAACTCGCATTACTTTATTTTTTCGAGAAGGTTTATTTTAGTCCAAGGGGATTCAAGATCAAGTGCTAGCTTAATCATAATTGAATTTCTCTTCTGTAGTATAACGTTTCTTTTCATCAAAAATCAACTTTTCTTCCGATAAGATAATAGCTCTTTCTTGTGAGTACAAATACTCAACAGCCCCGAGTCGATATACGACACTTGATATATACTCCGAACGATATGTACACTTGCCTCATCGGTTGGAAACACGCGCTTGCGTGGAGAAAATCTCCATCACCCCCCCCCCCACTCTAGGTGATTTAGCTATCCTTTAAAATAAGACTTTCAAGTGGTATCAGAGGGAGGTTACTCAAAAAGTACTTAACAATCTGAGTAGACCTCAAAGGATAGCTAAAAGGTTTACACTTTTGGGTTCTAAAGAGAACCACAAGGAATGGAGCTCCAAGACTGCAGAAAGGATAACTTCAGGACCTGGAAAGAAAGGGTTAGGCAAATCTTGGAAGCCTCTGATCTTAGGTCTTTGCAACTGTTCAAGAAGGACCTTTCATCCCACATGAAGGTCTCTGTCTTAGATGCAAAATTCCATACTCCAAAGAGTTATGCAGAAATGACTGAAGATGAAATCATCTTAGTAATTATGGATAAGAGGGCACTACACATAATGGTAAGTGCCACAGATAACTAAACCTTCATGAGAGTAGTTCACTTCCAAACAGCCAAAGAAATGTGGGATTCACTGATTGCCTTTATGGAAGGGGCAGAGGAGGAAAGAGATGATAACAATGCTAGTCTATCTGATAGTTAATCAGAGCCTGAAGAAGAGGAAGCCTTCATTAGGCTACTTGCTACTATTGTAGATGAAGATGAAGACCATCCATATACCAGCAAAAAAATCAGTGCCCCTCTATCACACTCAGAAATTTATACAGAGGTGGATGAAAATATCAGTGGCTGCTATGAGGGGATGGCCTTGAAAAAAGAAGAATCCTTCCAGTATCAGCCTGGCCAAGATCTGGTACAATCTCTATCTAGCTCTTCTTAATTCTCAGGTCATGATACCTATCCAGATTATGATGCATCCTCAACCAATGATGAAGATAACTCTGAATCTGAGGTAGATGTCAATCAATTGATTGACAAGTATGGTAAACTATTGGATTCTTTGATAAGAAGCAAGAAGTTAGCCAAGATGTAGGATGAGGAGATTATCTCTCTATAGCTAGTTATGTCCAGCAGTCTGAGATGGCATCCATGCTAGATCAAAAAGTGAGGCAAGTCAGCCAACTAAAGGCCATTTCAATCATGCAAATTGAGACCATAAGAAAGAAGGACAAGATCATTTTGGATCTTGAAGAGAAACTCCAAAAGAAGATAATGGCTGTGACTGAATTCAGCAAGCCTAAAGTTTTTTTTCCCTTAATAGATTCCATCTCCTCTCCAAAGGGTAAGAAGGAGTTTGTAGTCAAGGGAAGCATAAGTTATGACCTTTCCAAATAAAAAGGCAAAGCTCATGTAGTTCCACAGTCATCCTTTCACACGGTAATCCTCCCTTCCACAGGTATGACCACGACTACATGTATGGTCACTGAGAGAATGAGAATTCTTCTTGTAAGAATACAAGAGTATCTTACAATGGAAGAAGAAAGTGTAAGGGAATGAGAATATGTAAGGCTTCCCATGAAGAAAATCAAAATGCCCATCTTGGACCTCTTATTTTTAGTGCCCCGGTCTGCTCACTCATGATTAAGGCAATTGCCTTTTCTCAGGATCTCCCAGCACATAATCTGACCAAGGCAAGTTTGCCAGCAAGCCAGACTTGATAATTTCTAAGGCCAATAACTTTATGTCCTCTGCAAAGAAGACCACCTAGTAGAACTCAAGAAAAACCAATTTCTTCTACTGTCAGGCCTACCTTCAGTCAGATGATGGCTGAGAGAAATAAGAACAAGGAAACTGCTCTTCCTTCTATCTAGTCTGCAGTCAACCATGTTGCTGGACCTACTCAAAAGAGAAGGTATAATATCCTTGTGTTTTGGTACTCTCGTAAAGTGGGTCATTTTGCCCTAGATTGCAGGCACAATCTTTTTGTTCTTAGAGAAAGAGTTAGCCTACTTGTCAAAAAATTTGTAGGTAGGAAAGTTAGATTTCAGTCTAATCAGAACCTAGGACCTAATACCTATTGCCTTCTTAAGTTAAGATAATTCTATTTTGCAAGATAGTCCAAGTGCTCATACCCCCATGTGGTATTTGGACAATGGTTGTTCCAGGAATTATACTGAAACAAGGAGTTATCTTGAGGATCATACTCAAGTGAGAAATGGATATATAGACCATAAAGATCACTCCTTCTACTGCCCAAGGAGAGGAAAAGAATTTTAAGTGAAATCTATGAAGGACAAGTTGGCTGTACTCATCACTGAGGATATAACAGGTAGCTATTCTGAGAACAGCAAGGAAGGAGCACATAATGCTCACCTGAAAAGTCTCTCAAGTGGTATCATCAGCTGTTAGACATTTCAGAGGAAACATGAAGAGAAATGTATGCTCATGATTCAATATCATCTAAACCTGCAGTAAGGTAAGTCTAAGTTAGTGGGCAATATGGACAGGCTTGTGCAAATTCTAAGGGGAAGACTGTCAAGCTAGAAGCTCCTATTTAGGGAGCATGTTCAGTTAGGGTTGTTGGACAAGCTTTAGTCTTACCTAGAGCACCTTCTGCACTGAAAAGATCAGCACTATTGCTGAAGTTCAGCAATGTCTCTGTAGACAATGATGATAATGTGAGGGAGACTATCCAGATGTTTACAATTGCTTTGAATGAGCAAGTTCCCAAGAATACCATTTTGCTCTAGCTATTGCTAATATAAGTCAACACATTCCTATGGGAATAGTAGTGTAAAGAAATACTTGGTATCAAAATGAAAGGATTGTTCATGGAAAGATCATTCATGGTATCAAGTGGCATAGGAGAGTTAGGCCAGTGATATCAACTAAAGAGATATGATCTCTAGTCATGTGGTATGAACACTACTGGAGTGGTATCAACCCAAGAAGGAAATTATCAAGGAAGAGTAGGCTATCTAGGTTGCCAATGGAATCAGTAGTACATTGGAACTAGAACAACATACAAAAAAACATTCCTCCTATTCAAGAAGAGATTGTTCAAGGTTCAAGGGAGTTGTTCTGCACAGTTGCTGTAAATCTAGCATCAGCTCAATGGCATCCGAACCATAACCTCCAGATAAGTAGAACTTCTTTATATTGATATTCTACAAGTGTAATCTAAATTTCTAGGAATCCTATCCTTAAAGCAGGACTATGCATATGTAGATTAAGTATCAATAAATTTGGGAGAATAAGGAGGAATTCATTCATGTGTTTGTCCTTACTGACAAGTGGCTTACATGTTTATCATGACACTAGATGATGTCAAGTCAACAACCTCTTAGGTTATATTGGGTCTGTTGAACTTGATATAGCTTCAGTTGCTCCCTGTTAAACCTGTGTTGTAGGATTTACTTCTCTTATAGGTAGATAAGTCCATGATATGACATCAAGAATTTAAAGAACATTAAGTGGTATCAAGACTAAGGTGGACTCAAGTGTACAGTAGAGGGAATGACAGTGATGCTCCTATTGAGGGGGAGAAAGCTCAGCAACTGCAAGAATAATGACAAAAAATTCTCCTATTAAGGGGGAGCATGTCCAGCACTTGTTGGAACTTGATCACCCTCTAGTTGAGGTGTAGCAAGAAGCTATTGTAGTGGATCAGAGATATTCACTATTGAACAATTTGTCATAAGGACAATGTATAGACTAAGTGGGAGATTTCTTATGGCATAGTCATAATCTTCTCTGAGTCTAAGAAGGACTGCTGCTGAGAAAACAGTGTTGTTGTAGGAGAAGAGGAACAGCTAGAAGCAAACTAAAGTGGATCCATGGTTCACTCAAGAGTCAAGGGGTAGCAGTGATGTGGTGTATCAATGATATAAGCACAAGTGGATGTTGATTCTGTAGTTACAACATCAATAAGTGGAACTATGTGTGCAGCAAGTTCAAGTGATACAATATTGTGTTGTTTCAATGTATCAACACAAAATGTATGACCCCTAATCAAGTGGTGTGATTACTAAGCTAATTTCCATAGTAATATCAATAAGGAATTTGACTAGGATCAAGAGATAATCTCTCACGTGATCCTTTATCCTCCCTCAATATATGTACCCTTTGAAGAAGACAGAAAGGGGGAGATGTGTGGCAATACATAAAGGGGTATATAAAAGGAATACTTGACATGACTAGGTCATGTTCAGTCAGTTCATATTACTTGAAAAGATTCTAGTAGTATGGGAAATGCAATGACTGACTACATGTTGAGCCATGATTATGTTAGTGCATATTTTGAGGTAAGTGCTTCTAGTGGTGCTCCATTTAAATATTAAGTGGTATAAAGGATACTGCATATTACTTGAGAAATTATTCAAGTAGTATAAGGATGCATTGAATTGACTTATTGAGTCAATGCAGTTAAATGTAGTACATTAAATTGATATGTTAAAACCTTCATAGCATAAGCAAGCAAGTCTAGAAGATTATAATCTACAGCTGCATGAAATTATTCTGCTTATTTTGTTAATCCCTCTAAGTATTATTGGGTGTTCTGCTATCTTCAAATAGGGGGATATTGTTGGGTCCATTGGCCACAATGTTCCCTATATTAGATTTGAAGATGCATCTCCATCAACACTAAGAGAATAGTTGTATTTGATGTTGTTTAAGCTCATCATATGCAGGATGTTCCATAGGATAAGTCTAGAAAGATTGTCTAAGTAATGTGATTGGTGGTCACAAAATGAAGATGCTGGAAAGGAAGGAATTTTCATAATTCCACAGGAATTGAGTGCAGTGACATAACTCAATACCAGAATTCAAGGAGAAATTCAAAATACAGTTAAGTAAACAGGAATCTGGTGGACCAAGCTCACTCAATGCCAGAGGTAAGGAAGAATATTGGCAAGCTAGAAATGTGGTTATGTCCACAGGCATTAAGTGGAGTTGACTCAATCAATGCCATACAGCTAGAGGCAACAATATGGCTAAGATGTTTGGCGTTGAGTTATGAAGACACACTCAATGCCATACAACAAATAGCTGTGAGTCAAACTTAGTTCAGAGTTCATTGAGCTGAGCTCATCGTTCGTCGAACTAAGCTCAGAGTTTGAGAATATGAGTTAGTCGAACTGAATTCAGAGGTCGTCAAACTATGTTCAGAGTTTGTCAAGCTAAGCTCATCGTTCGTAGAACTAAGCTCAGATTATGAGAATTTGAGTTAGTCGAACTGATTTCAGAGTTCATCAAACTGAGTTTAGAGTTCATTGATGCAGTTTAAGACAAGTGTACCGGTCCCACGAGTAATATAAAATGGGCAAATTTTCCCAAGTATCGATCTCTCAAGAAAACAGTAAGGTGGAGTTAATTTTGTAGAGGACTTGAGATTGAAGTCCTTAGGTCAGTGTTTACAAAGGGGGTTTTGATTGTTTGCAAAAAAAGAAAGTAAAACACTAATAAACTACTCTTATGCAATGTCGTTATGCAATGCTTTGCCAGACGGATAGAAAACTACACGAGCCGCTTTGCACTGAATCGCTAGGCGGATGGATGAGTAGGCTTGCGGATGAGGTGGTGAGAATGGAGGAATTAGGGTTGTCAGCACCTCATCACTATGAACGCCACTAGCAATTGCTACTGCAGTACTATGTGGTGGAGGATGGATTATGGCGCACCTCAAGCAAATAACGTGAATATAAAATCACGTAGACATGATTGCACACAAACTTATAACAAATTTAAGCACACTTCATCAAATACAAAGAGATCAAACTACACTATCAACAATAATAGAAGAGTCAGTGTGAAATCGATCGGATCCGAAGTCTTGCTGAGGATTCATGGAAGGAATCACCGGGTTGTCAATCTACATCCTAGCTCGGTCCCCAATTGCGTCTGTGGAAGAGGAGGATGTCACTAACTCCTAATGGACCCATCTTCTTCGTGTCACGATCTGGTGGAGGATGACACAACTCCTCCGAGCATGATGATGAAATCTAGGAAAAACCCTTCTTGAAGAACAAGGATGAAGGAGGAGGCCAAGAGGAAGCTCCTGCTTGAATTTGGAATTGAAAGCTTGACAGGAGCCCCTCCCTACAGTGGAGGAAGAAGGAGATTGGCGGAACCTTCCTCAGAGATGAAAACGGCGGAGAAAAAGTCCAGAATGCGGAATTAGGGCAGAACCTGCATATTTATAGATTGCAGAAAATATAATGCAAATGATCAGTGGCGCACAACTAGTGGTCGTGCGCACTGTGTCCTGTGATAGTGTATATTGGCATGGTAGAACCTGGAAATAAATGGAATCAATGCACACGATAAGTGGTGCACGACCAGTGGTCGTGCGCACTATGTCCTGTGATAGTGCGTATTGGTATGGCAGAACTTGGAAAAATGGGATAAATGTGCACAAGCAGTGGCGCACGACCTGATGTCGTGCGCACTATGTCGAATGGTCGTGCGATTGACCTAGTCAGAACTTGGAAAAATGGAGAATAGTGTGCACGTTCAGTGGCACATAACCAGTTGTCGTGCGCTATAGATACAATGATCGTGCTCAGATTTCCTGTAACAATTAGGGTTCAATGAACTGACTGCGCACGACAAGCGGCCGTGCGCTAAGCAGTCCATTAACCATGCGCATGTAAAATCGCAAGATTAGTGGCCCTTAGGAGAAAAAACATTCCCAAACAATCCTGAAACACTCACACGACCATTATACCAGCAGGAAAAACTAACCACTTATATGTGCAGACATTCCAGGCAATCACAATAAGAAGTACAATCAATAAAATTAACAAAAATACACAACCACGGGCCTATAAGTGCACTTCCTATGGAAATAAAGATTAGATGAAATATATACGATAACAAACTAAAAGTGAAGTGCTTGTGAAAGAAAATAAGACCAGATGAGTCCGAAAATCATTTTACAAAAAGGACTAATCACACAGACTTACCTGTTTGTGTGTCCCGAGCTAATTAAATCTATGCAAATAGGGAAAATAAACTATCTAAAATAGAAATTGAGATACAGAGTACCATGCAAAGTCGCATGCTCGCGCGCGTAAAAATAAAATAGAGGAAATTTCTAACTATACAAAATAGTTTATACTTTTCACAAAGCGTATCAATATTTTATTACTACTCAAAAATAGAATCACGGTGAATCTTCGGTCACGCGTAGGGAGAAAGAAGAATAATCTCTAAGGAGAGCATTGCCAAAGATCGGGGCTCGGGATAACCTCCAAAGGATTCCACCGATGTCGGTGACCATATGCTTGCCCATTCACACTCTCTCCACGGAATTGGTCTGATTCACACATGAATCAGAAAGACTTCCGGTGAAGAGATGGGGCTTTGGTTTTGGTGAGGTAAATAAATATAAATAAGAAGGATATGCCCCTAACCCAAATAAGCTCGCATAAAAAAGAATCTATCTGCTAACCAAAATACATGTGGGTAAACCACACCCCCAGACATAATTTTTAAAATTTGGGTGTGTGCACCGCCTACTCCAAATATAATCTCATCTCAAATAGAATTTTCAATTATACATTTTCTTTTCTCTTTTCTTTTTCACAATAATTTTTTATATAATTTTTTCAAATCATTTTTTTATTTTAACAATTTCAGCAAATAAAAACTATGGAGCACATCCACATATTCATAAGGAATATCACCACATCAACACCCCAAAATGAAAATGTAAAACACTAAAGCTTCACTTGGGTGTTCGACTAGGATCGGCTATGAGGCTTTGGTGAAATAATGGTGGAACTAAATAAAAAGAAAGGGTAGGCAAAACCGGGATAGCGGGAATAAGACGTTAGGAATGGTACAAAGCTCAACCGGGCCAAAATGATGGCCTACATCATGCACATGCGATTGAACTAACCTATACCCATGCTTCAAGAATAGCTTGGGGCAAGTTCTAACAAACGTGAAAGACTATCCATCCTCCCTACTCGAGCAATATGAATCTAATGGTCGTCTACACACATCCCTAAGCTAACGTCTTATTCACACCAGATTCACCAATTTTTGTGTAGAATAAGTAGTATTTGTGCAATTAGAAAAATATAAAACTATAAGCATACAGAAAAATTAATTATACTCTAATTTTTACACAAGACGAGAGCACTCGACTAGGAGCACTGCAGGAGTCAACATTTTACTCAGTCTCAGAATCCTATGCCAGCACAATAATTTTCCCAAATCGTACAAAAAATGAGTTTAAATCGCAGCACGCTAATAGCTAAGCACGTGCTCATGTGGGTGCAGTGATGTACAATGCAATGAACTCATCAAAATAAAATAGTAAAAGCTTCTAGTATGCAAATGAAATGTGTGCGTGCAAAAGGTAACAAATACTGGCTCTCCCCCAAACTTAAACTAAGCAATACAACATATGATATTGGAATTAAAATTAGATAGAGACAAGGGGAGAGGTTACCCAATGCTCAACTAGCGAGCATACCAGAAGAGACGTGTCAAAAATAGAAGCAGGTCCCCAAAAGAAAGAATCATAACCCCGCCAATACAAATTTGCCATGAATACCTGTAGGGGTGATCTCAGCAAAAATAAAAGGAAAAAAAGACAAAATACAAAGAAATATTAAAACAAAGATAGACATGAAAAATAAAAATGCAGGAAATATAAGATAACTAATGGGGTTATTGACCTCCCAGCATGACTTATTCGGTCAACAAAAAAGTCCGAGCTGATTGGCCTATGACATAAAAGGTGCATAGGAAATTGACCGAATATCCGTTCTGGTAGCGAGTATCGATAAGGAGATAAAGCAGTTACCCCTCTACCTAAATAATAATACCTTCCCAACGCAAGTAGAGGAAATAAGAAATAAGAAGAGGAGGATCAGTGTTCCTCGCTCATCTCATCACCAGCTAAATACTTGCCTAGTAAGGCGCCTTCCACCGCAAGTCCTCAGGAGGCGATGGCGACGGTAGGGACTTCCATGACGAGGGAGGTAGAAACCTTCTCGTGCTGACATATGCACTCGCCGTCTGCATGAGCACAAGGCTCATCTTCATTCCAATGCACCCGTGATGACTCAGCCTATACATGCTCAGATAATGAATGGGGGGGGGGTAAAGTAATAAACTCGAGGAAAAACTAAAACACGTAGAATATGGGAGAGTGATCGCGGTATCACTCACAGCAGGATCGAAGCACAGATCATCATTGGTATCATATGAGTCGTATCATGGGATTCCGAGAACTCGAGGTCCGCGGTGGTAAGAGGGACCGCCTCATCCAAATAGGAGGTGTAAACCTCTGCATCAAAAAGAGGATATTCTTCATCCCACTTGAGTGCGTCATCGCGTTCCGAAGATCCAGATTCTCCGTCGGAGATAGTAGAGTCCTTATCCCACTTCAGTGCAACCTCAGGAACCGAATCACCCACAAATACGGCATCAACAGCCGACTCACAGAAAGATGGAAAGATAATTCTTGCAAAGAAATCGGAGGAACAACAACATCAGGTAAAATATGTGTGGGTTCCTCCGAGGGTGAATCCAAAAGAGGGGAGGAATGCATAGGGAGAGATAGCACCACAATGTCCTCACACCGATCAGTAGAAATTTTGATGAGTATATCCGCAGTAGTCCCCTGTAGACAAGGTGGTACTGCGAATATATCATCAGAATCAGAATGGGTTGCCAATTGAGTGGTGGATTGAATGAATCGGATATCTGGTTCATCATCCCCCTCCAACTAGCGCTGAAATTCTACGCAATCTTTCAACACGTGATCGGTGCAACGACAACACAAACACCATTTTCATTACTCCTCAGTTCTGATGGGACCGAAGAGGAATAAGAAAAAGGTGAATGCGTAGAAGAGAAGTGACCATAGGACTTGGGTATGGTGTATGAAGTACCATAGGAGGACGGTGCTCCATACACTGAACCACGAGAATTATGCTCATAATCTTCAGTGGGGCACTCATCACGGCCATGCCAATAATCCCCGCACCATCTACAATGAATATTCATATAAGAAAACATAGTGCAACAAGAAAGAATTCACAAACTAAAATATTCTAAGCAAAAATTAACTGCATAGTAGCAGATAAAAAAAAGGAATGTCAGCTACTGAAAAATTAAAACAAAAAAAGAAACAAAGAAAAATAAGCAATAAATTCTAAAAACTAAAGCAAAGAAGAAACATGAAATGAACAAATGGAAAAGGGCTTTTATCTCCTATCTCCCTCTCCAAAAACTCTCATGACTGTGTTCCCCGGCAACGGCGCCAAAACATGATGAGGTTTACGACAAGTGTACCGGTCGCACAAGTAATATAAAATGGGTGAATTTTCCAAAATATCGATCTCTCAAGGAATACAGTATGGTGGAGTTAATTTTGAGGAGGACTTGAGATTGAAGTCCTTAGGTCGGTGTTTACGAAGGTGGTTTTGATTGTTTGGGGAAAAAGAAAGTAAAACACTAATAAACTACTCCTATGCAATGCAATTATGCAATGCTTTGCCACTATGCTCCGAATCGCTAGGCAGATGGACAATTAGGCTTGTAGATGAGGTGGTGAGAACAGCAGAATGAGGGTCGTGAGCACCTTTTTGCTACGCACGCCATTAGCAATTGCTAGTGTATCACTGTGTGGTGGAGGATGGATAATGGCGCACCTCAAGCAAATAACATGAAAATAAAATCACATAGACATAATTATACACAAACGTATATAAAATTTAAGCACACTTCATCAAATATAAAGAGATCAAACTACACTATCAACAACAAAAGAAGAAGAGAGTGTGAAATAGATCAGATCCAAAGTCTTGCTGAGGATTAATTGAAGGAATTTCCGGGTTATCAATCCACATCCTAGCTCAGTCCTACACTGCGTACAGGGTAGAGGAGGCTATCATTAACTCCCAATGGACCGTTCTTCTTCATGTCACGATCCGGTGGAGGATGACACAAACACCTCCGAGATTGATGGTGAATGCTAGGTCAAACCCTTCTTGAAGCTTAAGGATTAAGGAGGAGACTGAGACGAAGATCCGGCTTGAATTTGGCATTGAAAGCTTGCTCGGAGTCCCTCCCTATGGTGGAGGAAGAAGGAGATCGGCGGAACCCTCCTCGGAGACGAAAACAGTGGAGAAAAAGCCCAGAATGCGAAATTAGGGCGGAAATAATGTATTTATAGATTATAGAAAATATAATGCATACGATCAGTCGCTTACGACCAGTGGTTGTGTGCACTGTGTCCTATGATAGTGCGTATTGGTATGGAAGAACCTGGTAAAAAATGGAATCAATGCACACAATCAGTGGCACACGACCAGTGTTCATGCGCACTGTGTCTTGTGATAGTGCGTATTGGCATGGTAGAACCTGGAAAATGAGATAAATGTGCATGAGTAGTGGCACACGACCATAGGTCGTGCGTACTATGTCCAATGGTCCTGGGATTGCTCCAGACAAAAATTGGAAAATGGAGAATATTGTGCACGATCAGTGTCTCATAACCGTGGTCATGTGCTATAGATCCAATGAACGTGGGCCGGGTTCCTGTATTATTTGGGGTTCGATGAACTAACCGATCATGACCAGCCAACGTGTGCTAAGGAGTATAATGATCGTGCATGTGTAAAAATGCCAGAGTAGTGGCCCTTAGGCAAAAAAAAATTCCCAAACAATCCCAGAACACTCACACGACCTTTGTACCTGTAGGAAAAACTAACCACTGATATGTGCAGAAATTCCAGACAATCACAATAAGAAGTACAATCAATAAAATTAAAAAAATACACAACCACGGGCCTATAAGTGCACTTCCTATGGAGATAAAAATTAGATGAAATATATATGATAACGAACTAAAACTAAAGTGCTTGTGAAAGAAAACTAGCCCAGATGAGTACGAAAATTAGTATATAAATAGTACCCATCATTCGTCGAACTGAGTTCAGAGTTGAGTGAGGCATGCTCACTCTACGCTCTCAATGCTTAAGTTGCTATAGAGGTGGAAAATTTGCTAAGGCAAAATGCGTTAAGTGAGGCATGCTCTTTCAAAGCACTCAGCGCCTAAGATGTTTTAGAGGCAGAAAAGTGGCTAAGACAAAATGTATTGAGTGAGGCAAGCTCACTCAACGCTCTCAATGCCAAATATGCAGAAAGCTTTTCTAAGGCAAAACGTATTGAGTGATGAAGACACACTCAACGCTCTCAACGCCAGAGAAGCAGGAAGATTTTGGCTAAGGCAAATAGCGTTGAGTGAGGCTTATTCACTCAGTGCTCTCAATACCTAAATTGACAGAATTTTATATAAGTGTTTTAGTATTAAGTGATGCTTACTCACTCAACTCCTATGCTAATGTTGCTTGACTTTTGGCTAAGTCCACTGTTGGTGACATAAGCAAGTTAACAAGTCAACATATTTCAAATTAGTGGCAGGATGGATACATTAAGCGACAAATGTTGTCGCAGACCTACTGTATGATAGTTGGCACTAAAGCAAGGTTACTCCTGGTCATTAAAGGTGTGTGGCCCACTACTAAAGAGTCATTGTGTCATAATCAATAAAAGGGAAAGACTTTACAGAGGAAGACAGCTTTTGGAGAGGATCCATCAGGTCGTTCTTCTTCACCGCCATTATTATTGTGCTGAAGAACAAGAAGCTCAAGTCAGGAAGACAAATATCAAGTCGGTTGTTGTCTTCTTCATCGATAATCAGCAAGTTCAATGTTAATCTCTTAGAAAAGGGAAGCAGCCAAGGGAGAAACCCTAGCTGCAGGATCTAAGTTCTATAACAAGTTAGTTGGTGCTATTTACTCCTGAACCAGCAAGGTCAAAAGGGTTTCTTTCTGAAGGATAAGAAGAAGCTGAAGATGGTTGAAGAAAAATCAGAGAAGATAAATCATTTGTCTTCACCAGCAAGTACAGAGAAGGTCCTTGAGAAAGGAGAAAGTGGCAAAGCCATCTGGTTTTATGCAGTCAAGAAGATATAGCTGAGTTCATCTCAGCTCAGTTAGCACAAAAGTGAAAAACCTAGCTACATTTACTTCACTGCTCAAATTAGCCTAATCCTTAAGATATAATCTTAGGGGGTTATGAAGAAGGGGTTCTGACTGAGATTTTCTCAGCTCAAGTAGTAGCAACTAGCTGCAGTAACTTCACAGTTCCAGCTAAAAAAAATCCTTGGTTCTATGAAGTAGAAGTTAGGGCTGAGCTTCAGGCTCTGTACAAGAATTAGCAAAACATTGTCCTGCAAGTCCTTCCAGCACAAATTAATATATACTAGTTATTGTAGAAGTAGTTAGGATTAAGTAATTCTTTGTTCAATAAAGGTAAACTTGGGAAATAAATTCCTGAAGTCATAATAGGGTTGAGTTTATCTCAGTCAAGAAGCTTGATACAGAGAAACATATCTTGTGTCATGAGTAACTACAAAACCCACTTCCATCCTGTAGGATCCTTTTGGATCTGAGCTATAGGACTTATAAACCTGAGATTGCACATGAGTCATTCTCATTGAGTGGAAGGGCACTTGTGCCTGAGCTATAGGATCCTTTGGATATGATGTAGGGGTTAACATACTGAGTAGGAGAGTCATTTTCTCTGAGGTAGGATCCCTAGTGGATCTGAAGGTAGGGCTGTCCTCCCAGCTTGAGTGTAGGGCTTAACAACCTGACATAGGTGATATTAGGATCACTAAATTATAGGGCCTTGGGCCTGAGAAGTAAGTCATGGAGGAGACTTAAAGATCCTGAGGGATATTAGGTGTAATCTCTTCGGAGCAGGTTTTGGAGAAGTGCCTAGTCCAATAAGATAGTTGGATAGGTGGGAGGGAAAGTGGATGTACACTTATTATGGGAACCACTATAAATCTGTGTGTTTTTTCTGTGTTGTTTTCTTTATTGCAGGTTACATGTCTTGAAAGTAGAATTGAATCAACTAATAAAGCCCCTAATGTAAGGAAAATAAAAGATAGTCAGTAAGGACTAATAAACCTATTCCCCCCCCCAATAGGTGTTTTAGCTATCCTTGAAAATAAAGACATTCACCCTTGAAGGCCCAAAGGTAGACGTTTACTATTTTAATGTGTGGCTGGCCTGCGTGATGATTCATGAATACACATTTTGTAGAGGAAACAATTTGATAGTTTTACTTTCAAGACAACCTAAACACCTAGAGGGGGGGGGGGTGAATAGGTTCTACTTCTTTATAAAAACTTCTAGGCAGAATTCAATTTAATGGCTAACACAATAATCACAGCAATCACAGAAAATAAAACATCACAGATTGCACAATGTTTTATAGTGGTTCCCCAAGGTCTGGGTACATCCACTTTCCCCCTTCACCTATCTAGCAGTATGCTAGATTCGGCCAAACTTCCACTAATCTCAGATCAACAGATCCTACAACTCAGAACCCAACTGGTTCCTACAACTCAGGCACAACAGCCCTACCTCAGCCTTGCCCCAAGGCCTACAACTCAGAGAAGACCCTTCTCCTACACTCAGGCAAACAGCCCTACCACTCAGAGTTCAACACTCCTACACTTAGCCTTTATAACACAGGCTTACAACTCAGATCTGTGTAAACAGATCCTACAAAAATATAGAAAAGATTATTTAACTGTCTTGCCTAAATTGAGAGAGAAAAGGCCAAGACAAATCTTGATCAGCTGATGAAATCAACTGTATCTGAGCTTTCTTTAAAGCTTCTTGAATATGAACTTAGCTGAGTTGATTTCCAAACAGCTTCTTGAGAATCCACTGGTGGTTTCTTTCTTCTTCTTCAAATTCTGGCTTGATCTCTCTCTATCCAGCACTTTGAATGATTCTTCTGAATTCTGATTAGAACTCTTCTTTGATCTATCCTTAGATAGTCTTCTTAGATCTTCTGGAGAAGATCTTCTTAAGTGCCTAGCACTTTCTTGAAATGAATTGGATTGTAATCCTTCTCAACTTTTTGATTCTTATCAATGTTTTTAAAAGTTTTTTTCTCCTTCTGAATCTGTCTATTTATAGACTTTCTTCATGGTAACCGGCTGATCCGGTTTCTAACCGTTTTCTGACAAGTCTGACAGCTTCAGTTAACCGGTGGCAACCCACAGCTGTCAAGTCTTCAAACAAGTCCTGTGCCTTAGTCTTGAACCACAAGTTGTCGAGACAGTCTGTCAGAAAGTGTCGAGACCATCTGTCTATCTGTGTCGACACAATTGACTTTGGTGTCGACACAGTCTTCAGTGATGTCGACTAAGTTGCCTTTGAGTCAACACAGCTTCTTCTGAAAATAACTTGGTCTTGACTCTTCAGTGTGTCGACACAAGTCCTGTGTGTCGACACAGTTGTTGTAGAATCATAACTTAGTAAGTGTCGACTTAGCCTTCAGGTGTCGACACAGTCTTTCTTTTAACTCTGCTATAATGTGTCGACTCAATCACAATGTGTCGACACATTCTGCTGGTGTAGACAAACTTGAGGTCGACTATATTCTTCTGTGTCGACACATCCTGCTGGTGTCGACAAACTTGAGGTCGACTATATTCTTCTGTGTCGACACATTTTCCCAATGTTGAGGTCGACGCTTTTCTTCTGTGTCGACACAAATTCCCAGTGTTGTGTCGACTTACTTCTTCTGTGTCGACACTACTTCCCAGTGTTGTGTCGACTTACTTCTTCTGTGTCGACACACTTTCCCAGTATTGTTGTAGACTAACTGCTATGTGTCGACACTTCTTCCCAGTGTTGATGTCGACTAATTTCTTCTATGTGTCGACACATCCTTCTCTGTGTCGACACTTGGACTTAGAATTTTACTGCATACTTTATCAATTCTTCACCTGCACATGTCAACTCAAAACAACATCAAATACAACTTGATGTATATCATTGAGCTAGGTTGGGCTTCTTCAAATCAGGTACACATTTTCCAATGTACCCAACAATCTCCCCCTATTTGGAGAAGTCATAACCCTATAGCCAATGATATACACCATTTATACAAAGTATAAACTGATGATATATGACAAAAACACAGGGATACTAAATTATAAACAAAATAATAAAAACATCATAGATAAAACAATCTATCATAGATTTAAACAATATTTTGTTTATTACTGGGTAATGTTTGATTACATTGTTTTACATTTAATGATCACATCACAACATTACAAAACATTATGAAGGAACTAAAACACAATCAGGATTGATCAGGCTCTTTAATGATAATCCCTTTGCCAGATTGAATTTTAGCTGTCACAGGAGCTTCTGATTCTTCAGCTATCTTCTTTCCTTTTAGATCAGCTTTCTTCTGAGCTTCTTCCTTGAGCCTTTGCCTTTCAAAATAGTGAAAAGGCTTTGGGAAGTACTTGCTTGGCTCCTTAGCATCTGGTGACAGCCTCCCCAGCTTAGCTTTCCTTCTGAATTGTACTATAGCTTCATGTCTTGCCTCATACTTCTACCATTCTATCTCATTGTACCACTTCCCTCTCTCATGAACTTTGTCTTGTACAGCCTTCCATGCAGTGAGTATTATGTTCCTTGAAGTAGGACTCCACTGCTCATAATCTGGCTTAAGTGCAGCCTGCTCTCTAAATCTCTTCTTTGCTAATAGAGCATCTTGCTGTTCTTTTAGGAAGGCCTCTGCATCTCAACTTTCTCAATCACAACATTATTCACCTCCTTTGGAGGACTATACATATCCTGCACTTGCTTATCCAGAATATCAAAATCAGATGGGGGGTAAATAACTTGGGCAACCTCAGGTTGGTTGCCTTCAAGTAGTCCTGCTTGAATTCCTGATTCAGCCATCATATCATCATCACACAAGGGTGGACATCCCAAGGTGGCTCTTATACTATTTGTCACCCATTTAGAGTGCTCTTGGCCTGCATGAATCAATAACCTCTCCCCCTTTATGACTTCTCTGGTCATATGATCTCTAAGATCATCCTTCTGAAACCTTATCTGTCCATCTAGATAATTTATACCTTCTTTGAAAAATGGTTTCAACTTTTGCAGCTTGGTTGATATGTCCTGTTGGCAGGTGGAGATAGCAGTTTGTACTGAGGCAATGGCATCTTGAATTTTCTTATTAAATTCTTCCATTTCTTTTGTTTTATCTGCAGGCAGGCCTGGAACAATCTTTTTCAATTCCTCTATTATCTCATGATGAGATTCAGTTAAATTATCATTCATTCTTAACTGATTTTCCAAGACATAGCTTTGCTTCAGGACAATATCATCTACCTTTTTAGTAATAGCCTCCTGTTGTTGAGCTAGATGAACCACAGCATGGCCTCCCTTTTGGAAGCAATCTGTCATTTCTTTCTTATGCATGTTGACTTGAAACTGGATGGACTTTATATCCTGAGCTAAGTCAAACTGAAGTGACTTGCTATTTTCATCAACATACTTTTCCAGAGCCATTCTTTGTTCATCCAATTTCACCTGTAGATCTACCATAAACTTGTTATGATCAAAGGCAGGAGATACTTGTTGAGGTGTTGTCTGTAAAGCCTGCTTATAAATCTTGCTTCTTCTCTTAAATACAACAAGTTTTCTTTTCTTGGCCAGCCTGGCTTCTTCAGTTTCAGTATCAGATGAAGTATCTAGGTGAATTCTTTCTTGAGGAGGATGAAGTGTATCTGTCCCAGTGACCTGTTGCTCAGTCTCAACATCCACTGGCTCCCCCTCAACCTGTGGCTCAACTTCAGCTTCCTGATCAATTTCCATACCTATGGACTTCTCAATTTCTGGTCCTCCTCCTACTTTATCAGCAGTAGTATCAGCATCAGGGAATAACTCCTCCAGAGTAAATTCCAGTTGAGTTGTATCTTTTGCAGTTAAATCTTGAGATAAGTCTAATTGTGCTTCCTCTTGCACTTGTACTGACAACAGCTTCTCCTGTACTCGTTCAGTAATTGTAGTATCTAGAGTAGGAGTGGACACTAGCTCCCCCTGAACCTGTGTAGTAATAAGAATATGAGCAATGTCTTTTATAGTAAAATACATTAGCTCCCCCTACACTTGTACCTTATCAGGAGTAGATACATTTTGAGCAGGAGAGTGAACTGGCTCCCCCTGCATCTGTGCAGGTGTTGACACTTGCTGGACTATAGTTGAGTCAGGCTGTTCTTCAACCTGTGTCCTGAGTGGGTCTTCTTGTTATTGTTCAGTTTCTTGAGTTTGAGAAGGGGATTTCACAGGGGTGTCTGGCCTGCTCTCTTCAGGCACATCCTTGGACAGCACCCTATCCCACCTAGAGAACAGTCTCATATCCATCCTTCTCATATGATTGATCTTAGTCCCTAGTAGTTGCTGCATCACTTCAGGAATCACTCCAGTGAGATATAAGCTCATGATTCTAGCCATGTTGGGCTTCTTGATTCCTTCTTTGATCTTGTCAAAGAGTACTCCTGACCAATCAGTAGGAATTGTAAAAACAATCCTGGTCATAAGGCTGAACATATAGCCAGAAATCCTATCATGTCCACCTGTCTTGCAGAGGATCACTTTCCCAACAATTTCAGACAAGAACTTCCCTTGCTGATTCATACCCTTCCTGTTGAATGCAGCTCCAATCTTCATGCTCGAGTCCAGTCCACACCATTGAAGGGCTTCCCTTGTCTTAGAACTAGGAACTTCCTCTTCATTCTCAACCACTTGTAATTGAAAGATCTTTCTTAAACTTCTTGGAGTAATCTTCACCTTAGTCCCTCGAACATTGGACTTAATCTTGAGGCCATTTGAGTGGACTGATGCAGAGATAAAGAACTCGTGCACCTCCTTCTTCCAGATTTTAGTCGGTTCTGAGATTAGAAATTCTTAACCCTGACTCGGAGAGGAGGGTGATAACCCCTTGAACATCTGGCGGCGCATCTGCAAAGGCCTGGCGCACCAACTCATACCCTTCATTGATGTTGTCTTCAATCCTTGGCGCCATCGATTCGTCGAGAAAGCTTGAGAGAAGAGAGAAAGATAGACTGTCGACACAGGGTTTTAGTCTCGAAAACCTTGGAAGCGTGTCGACAGAAAGAGTTTTTGACCTATTTATACCTTCTGTTGAAAGAAGTTCAAAAGGCGCCAAAAACAGACTAAATGTGTCGACACAGACGGAATGTGTCGACACAAACTTTTATTGTCTCGACATTACTTCAGCCTACTATGTGTCGACACCAATTTGTGGTTATGTCGACACCTTGGATACATAGTAGATAGACAGAAATTCTGTGTCGACTCTAAGGATAAGTGTCGACACATATTCTGTAAGTGTCGACACCATTATCCTGGTTGAGTCGACATTACATTTCTGGTTAAGTCGACAATATAACTCTTAAGTGTCGACACATATTCTCTATGTCGACACAATATTTCAGACTTGTCGACATTATTTCTCTGAGTCGACACATTATTACTGAATGTGTCGACACATTCTTACTTAGCCAATTTCTCTTGGTTCAACACCACTTGTAAGTGTTACTTCAATGTGTCCCTTTTTAACACTTAATTATGTTGTTATTACTTTAACTTACTTAAATACCACTTCAATTGCATTGTTAATGATTTTGTTAATACATTAATCAATGGTTAACATACCTAATTCAATTTTGAATTTATTGAATTTGGTTTCATCTAAAGGCTTAGTAAATACATCTGCTATTTGATAATCTGTTTTCACAAATTCCAATGAGATGTCTTCTTTTTCTACATGTTCTCTAAGAAAATGGTATTTTATTTCTATATGTTTAGTTCTACTATGAGAAACAGGATTATTAGCAATAGAAATAGCACTCTTAGAATCACATAAAAGAGGTGTTCTACTTACTTGAATACCATAATCCTTTAGCTGATGCTGCATCCATAATAGCTGTGCACAGCAGCTTCCAGCAGCAACATACTCTGACTCAGCTGTGGAAATTGCCACACTAGTCTGCTTCTTACTACTCCATGATATTAGTCTTCCTCCCAGGAATTGACAAGTACCTGTAGTACTCTTTCTATCCTCTCTACATCCTGCAAAATCTGCATCTGAATAGCCTGTTAGTTGAAAATCTCTATTCCTAGGGTACCAAAGACCTAGATTAGGTGTGCCCTTAAGATATCTCAGAATCCTTTTGACTGCAGTATAATGAGATTCTTTAGGACAGGCTTGGTACCTAGCACAGACACATGTTGCATACATAATGTCTGGTCTACTAGCAGTGAGATATAGTAGAGACCCAACTATTCCTCTATACAATGATTCATCAACAGGTTTACCTGCCTCATCTTTGCATATAGGCATACTTGTTCCCATAGGAGTCCTCATGGTGGAGGATGACTCCATACCATATTTCTTAATTAATTCTTTGGTGAACTTAGACTGGGATATGGACAATCCATCATCAGTCTGTCTTACTTGGAGTCCCAAGAAGAACTTAAGTTCTCCCATACTGCTCATCTCAAACTTCCCTTGCATAAGTTTGGCAAACTTTTTACAAAGGTTGTTTTCAGTAGATCCAAAGATTATGTCATCAATATAGATCTGAACTAAGATGATCTTACCTTTGGATTCCCTAAGGAATAGAGTTTTGTCTATCTTTCCTCTTGAGAATTTATTCTCAATGAGGAAGGTAGACAGGGTTTCATACCAAGCCCTTGGAGCTTGTTTTAACCCATACAAAGCTTTCCTAAGCTTATACACAGAATCAGGTTTAAGAGGATCTACAAAACCTGATGGCTGCTCTACATATACTTCTTCTTTAAGATCACCATTCAGAAATGCTGACCTTCACATCCATCTGGTATACTTTGAAGTCTTGGTAGGCTGCATAGGCAAGGAACATTCTGATTGCCTCCAGCCTTGCTACTGGAGCAAAGGTTTGATCAAAGTCGATCCCTTCTTCCTGCCTGTATCCTTTTGCAACTAACCTTGCTTTATTCTTCACTATTATCCCACTTTCATCTAGCTTGTTCCTATAGATCCACTTGGTGCCAATTATGTTGTGGCCTCTTGGTTTAGGAACAAGCTCCCAGACTTTGCACCTTCTGAATTGATTCAGCTCCTCTTGCATAGCATCAATCCAGTGCTGGTCTTGGATAGCTTCTTCAAACTTCTTAGGTTCCATTTGAGACAAGAAACTTGAATGCAAAACTATGCTTTGATTTCTGCTTCTAGTTTGCACTCCTTGTCTTGGATCACCTATTATCTGATCAACAGGATGATCTCTTAGATATCTTATAGCTGGAGGAAGATTCCCTTCAGGTTGAGCATCTCCAGCTTCTTCATTCTGCTGAACCTCTTAGGTTTTCATCAGCTTCCATTATCTCTTGTACTCCCCCTGGACAGCAGCCTTCATTTTCCAATGCTCCATCTTCCTTTGAAGCTTCAGCAATGGAGAGCTTGTCCATCCTCTTGCTTATACCTGTTGAGTCATTTGATCTACAAGACAACTCACAATTATTAATCTTGTTTCATCAAATACAACATGCACAGATTCTTCAACAACTTGAGTAGTTAAGTTGAAGACTCTATAGGCCTTACTATTTGTGCTGTACCCAACAAATATCCCATCCTGGGATTTGGCAGCAAACTTAGTCAAATATGACTTGCCATTGTTAAGTATATAGCACTTGCAACCAAAGATCCTAAAATAGGATAGATTTGGTTTTCTGCCTTTCACAATCTCATAGGGAGTCTTTCTGTGGCTTTTGGTGATAGAAGCCCTATTGATGACATGACAAGCAGTGTTAACTGCCTCAGCCCAAAAATATTCTGGGAGAGAGGTGTCACTCAATAGAGTTCTACCAGCTTCAATTAATGTTCTATTCTTTCTTTCAGCAATTCCATTTTGCTGAGGTGTTCTAGGTGAGGAGAACTCTTGGAAAATCCCAAAGTCTTTACACAAGTTTGTTATGCTTTCAGATTGAAACTCAGTACCATGGTCACTTCTGATTTTGACCACTGTACTATTCAGTTCATTCTGAATTTGCTTTACAAAATTAAGTAATACACTTGGGGTTTCAGATTTTTGTCTCAGAAAGAACACCCATGTAAATCTAGAATAGTCATCTACAACCACAAAAGTGTAGACCTTCCTACCTAGACTATGAACTGGCATAGGACCAAAAAGATCCATATGCAAGAGGTATAAGCACCTCACAGAATCCTTGTTTTCAAGGCTTTGAAAGGAGGATTTTGTCTGCTTTCCCTTTTGACAAGCTGAGCATATCCCTTCCTTTATACACTTAATTTGAGGTCCATTCCTCACTAGCTCTTTGCTAAAGAGTTGGCCAATTGTCTTGTAGTTTAGATGAGCCAATCTCTTGTGCCACTTAACACAATGAGAAGCATTGTCATCAGCTACAAGACAGATGGGAGAAGCCTTATTCTCACATTCAAAATTAAGACAATATACATTTCTCTTCCTATACCCAGTCAATATGATCTTTTGATCACTTGACCTCTTGATATGACATCCATCTTTAACAAATGAAATGTCATATCCTAAATCACTTAGCTGGCTTATGCTTATTAGATTATGTTTCAAACCTTTTACATAAGCCACTTGAGTGATAGTAATTAGGTTAGAAGAAATGTTACCAAACCCTTTGATGACTCCTTTTTCAGATCCACCAAAGATCACTTTAGGTCCATCTTTGACAGATGAATACTCCTTCAGCAGCCCCTTTGTTCCAGTCATGTTCCTGGAACAACCACTATCCAAGTACCATATAGGGGCATGGTTACTTGGATTCACCTGCAATACAGAATTACTTACCCTTAGAACCCAAGTAAGTCTTGGGTCCTTGGTTCAGGTTAGCATTAATAAAGCTATCATAACCTCTTCTAACAGGTAGACTCTTATTCTTTATAACACTTGTGTTATACCAGCAGTCTAATGCAAAATGGCCTCTCTTGCCACAGCACCAACATTCAAACTTATTGTATCTAGATCTAGATACATCCTTGTCAGAAGAATTTCTGTTCATTGCTGGTGCTGTTGCAACTTCACCTACTGATTTCTTAAAACCATTGGGTTTATGACCATAGGTAGGCCTGCTTGCATTTACACCCTTGTTCTTCAGAACATTAGTCTTAATATGACCTTGAATGTCTTCATGATCATATTTGTTAGAAGGCACTTTCACCTTACTAAACTTTATGGGGACTGAAAGGTTTAGTGGCTGAACAGGAGCTTTGCCTTTCCTCTTGAATCTGCCAGCCCTGGAGTTACCTTTAAATCCTAATCCAGCCTTACCCTTTTGAGTGACAAATTCATCTATCAAGGGTAAGACAGATTTTGGCTTAGAGTAACTAGCCACTAAATCCCTTTCAATTCTAAGTCTGGCCTCCAGACTCTTCACTTGATCATTAGTATAATTAATTGTGCCCATCTGAATAATAGTTATATTCTTCAGCTTGGCAATTTCATTTAATTTTTGATCAATAACTTTTTCTAACTCAGTTGTAGCAACCTTAGTTCAGCAATTTCCTGAGCCTGAGATTTAACCAGGTTCTTGCTTTTCTTAAGGGCCTGCAACAGGTCCCCATACTTGTCTATCAATTGATAGACATCTCCTTCAGATTCAGATGCATCTTCATCACTTGATGCAGATGTAGCTGATTCTTCACTTGTACAACAAACAGATGTAATAGAAGGACATTGTACCTTATTATGACCAGACTGATTCTGGCATATGTCCTCTTCTGATCTTGTCATCAACCCCATGCATTGATGTTCATTGATGGAGTCTAGCAACTACATAAACTCCTCTTCCTCAGATGCAGCATATAGTCCAATATATGCTTCAGCTTCAGATCCTGATTCTGAAGTTGACTGGTCTGATAGACTCTTATCTTTCTTTGCTACAAAGGATTTCTCCTTCTTGCCTTTCTGATAAGTCTTCTTCTTTTCTGAAGATTCCTTTCTCTTGTCAGGACAATCAGCCACTACATGTCCAGGCCTATTGCAACAATAACAGACAATCTTTGAAGTAGTGGCTTTGCTGGGCTTTGATCTGCTCTTCTCTTTCCTTGATGACCTTTTCTTCTTATAATAGTCATCAACTTGCTGTGATGGGGAAGGCCTAGACTTCCACTGCTTCTTCTTCAAGAACCTCTGGAATTGTCTTGTGAATGCAGCAAAATCTGCATCTGAATCACAGCTTTCAGAACCCTTGTTTGAACTTTCAGAACTATCTTCTGTAACTTCCTTAGGAGGAGATGGTGATATCCTCCTATTCTTTCTAGTGGCTTCTGCATTGAATGCCACAGTCTTTTCTCTATGCTCTCCTCTTGAGTTTCTTTCCTTCCTCCTTCCTCACCATAAGTTGCATTTCATAGGATAGCAACTTTCCAAACAGGGTTGGAGGAGATATCTCTGCCAATTTAACCACTTCTCTTATGGCACAGATCTTTGTATCCCAATCCTTTGATAAGGATCTTAAGAATTTGTCATTCAGTTCATAGGTACTGAAGACTCTTCCATAGGATATTAGCTCATTCACAATTCTATAGAATTTCTTATAGCACTCAGTTATGCTATCAGATTTTCCTTGTCTAAAGCTTTCATACTCCTGATTTAGCATAGACTTCCTGTCCAGCCTTACTTCTTCAGATCCCTCCATGTAGACAATCAATGTGTCCCACATCTCCTTGGAGGTCTTGCAGTGAATCAGATTCTGAAATGTTGAATCATCTATGGCACTAACAATAATGTTCTGAGCTCTTTTATCCATGGTTGCCAAGATGATTTCATCCTTGGTCATTTCTGAATAACTCTTTGGAGTTTGGATATTTGCATCAAGAACTGATACCTTCATTGGAATGAAGGGGCCTTCCTGTACTGTGATGTAAATTCTTGGGTCAGATGCTTCCATAAATAGTCTGACTCTTTCTTTCCAAATTCCAAAAATTTCTTTCTTGCATATGGGTAATTTCATAGACCCTAGCTCCTTATGATTCTCACCAGAACCCATCTTCTTGAATCTTGAATCTGCCTTTCAGATCTACCTCAGACTGTTAAGTCCTTTTTGAGGAACCTCCCTCTAATACCACTTGATAGTTTTAACTTTCAAGACAACCTAAACACCTAGAGGGGGGGGGGGTGAATAGGTTCTACTTCTTTATAAAAACTTCTAGGCAGAATTCAATTTAATGGCTAACACAATAATCACAGCAATAACAGAAAATAAAACATCACAGATTGCATAATGTTTTATAGTGGTTCCCCAAGGTCTGGGTACATCCACTTTCCCCCTTCACCTATCTAGCAGTATGCTAGATTCGGCCAAACTTCCACTAATCTCAGATCAACAGATCCTACAACTCAGAACCCAACTAGGTTCCTACAACTCAGGCACAACAGCCCTACCTCAGCCTTGCCCCAAGGCCTACAACTCAGAGAAGACCCTTCTCCTACACTCAGGCAAACAGCCCTACCACTCAGAGTTCAACACTCCTACACTCAGCCTTTATAACACAGGCTTACAACTCAGATCTGTGTAAATAGATCCTACAGAAATATAGAAAAGATTATTTAACTGTCTTGCCTAAATTGAGAGAGAAAAGGCCAAGACAAATCTTGATCAGCTGATGAAATCAACTGTATCTGAGCTTTCTTCAAAGCTTCTTGAATATGAACTTAGCTGAGTTGATTTCCAAACAGCTTCTTGAGAATCCACTGGTGGTTTCTTTCTTCTTCTTCAAATTCTGGCTTGATCTCTCTCTATCCAGCACTTTGAATGATTCTTCTGAATTCTGATTAGAACTCTTCTTTGATCTATCCTTAGATAGTCTTCTTAGATCTTCTGGAGAAGATCTTCTTAAGTGCCTAGCACTTTCTTGAAATGAATTGGATTGTAATCCTTCTCAACTTTTTGATTCTTATCAATGTTTTTAAAAGTTTTTTTCTCCTTCTGAATCTGTTTATTTATAGACTTTCTTATTGGTAACCGGCTGATCCAGTTTCTAACCGTTTTCTGACAAGTCTGACAGCTTCAGTTAACCGGTGGCAACCCACAGCTGTCAAGTCTTCAAACAAGTCCTGTGCCTTAGTCTTGAACCACAAGTTGTCGAGACAGTCTGTCAGAAAGTGTCGAGACCATCTGTCTATCTGTGTCGACACAATTGACTTTGGTGTCGACACAGTCTTCAGTGATGTCAACTAAGTTGCCTTTGAGTCGACACAGCTTCTTCTGAAAATAACTTGGTCTTGACTCTTTAGTGTGTCGACACAAGTCCTGTGTGTTGACACAGTTGTTGTAGAATCATAACTTAGTAAGTGTCGACTTAGCCTTCAGGTGTCGACACAGTCTTCTTTTAACTCTGTTATAATGTGTCGACTCAATCACAATGTGTCGACACATTCTGCTGGTGTAGACAAACTTGAGGTCGACTATATTCTTCTGTGTCGACACATCCTGCTGGTGTCGACAAACTTGAGGTCGACTATATTCTTCTGTGTCGACACATTTTCCCAATGTTGAGGTCGACGCTTTTCTTCTGTGTCGACACAAATTCCCAGTGTTGTGTCGACTTACTTCTTCTGTGTCGACACTGCTTCCCAGTGTTGTGTCGACTTACTTCTTCTGTGTCGACACACTTTCCCAGTATTGTTGTAGACTAACTGCTATGTGTCGACACTGCTTCCCAGTGTTGATGTCGACTAATTTTTTCTATGTGTCGACACATCCTTCTCTGTGTCGACACTTGGACTTAGAATTTTACTGTATACTTTATCAATTCTTCACCTGCACATGTCAACTCAAAACAACATCAAATACACCTTGATGTATATCATTGAGCTAGGTTGGGCTTCTTCAAATCAGGTACACATTTTCCAATGTACCCAACACAATTGTAAGGACTTATGGACAAAACATGTTGTGTATTTAATATATCATTTTTATGTGTATAGTAGACATTCTTAGTATATTGGTTTTTCACTAATAAACTACTTCCATTGGAATGTGCTCTGTGTTAGGATGCGTATAAGATGGTATGTTTCAATAAGTAATTTCGCTGACTGTCTGTGTGATATGACGTGGGGCCCCGAAAGGACCCTCTGTTATATTCTATCTGACGGATGTGGTTTTTACAATTTGTTATCACCTTCTGGTGTCGATCCTTCTTATTAAAATTCGTGGTCAAATTTTTTTTAAGGGGTTGTGAGCACGTGTATGTGCGCTACCGTTATAACATGAATGAACCCATGAAAATACACATGTCTGAGTAACATCCGTATTCCTATAATTACTTTTTGCAATAGTATTAGTTGCTTTATCGTGTGTTTCATGTTTATAGATGACTAGGAGTTGTGCGGGGCAGCATGAACCCTACTGCTCGGTGGAGAATATTGAACCAACTAAGGTACCAACACCTCCTACTTCTACGGAAACAATACGTTGGTTGATGAAGCTATGTTTGCATTAATCAATGCGCAACCAGGAGGGCTAGTAAAACCTCCTACCCCAGCGGTGGTCCAATAACTGTTTGTCGTAGCTGAGCATGTGGTGGTGAGACAAGTGGCCGTGTATCCAATGAGTGCAAGGTGAGCGACGGAAAAGCGATTGAAACACATGATGAGTTTCAATTATACTGTGTTCGATGGTACCAGGACCCGAACACAAGCTGAAGACTGGCTCTTAAGAATAAAGAGAACCATGATAGCAACGGGAATAGAGGAGTAGCAAAAAGTCACTGTAGCAACCTTCTTGTTGAATGGAGAGGCAAGTCTATGGTAGGATGAGTTGGAGTTGCACCAGTTTGCTGGTCGGACATTGATTTAGATCTCGATGGAGGAATTATCGAAATTGTTTCTTGCAAGATACCTTCTATTTGCACAATAGATTGCAATGGAAAATCAATTCCAAAGGTTAAGTCAAGATGAGGGCTCTATGTATGACTACTTGTGTAATACCCCAGAAATCTCAACAGGTCAAATTGAGGTTCAGGCTGGCTGACACGGCCTAGGACACGGGCGTCTCCCAGGGCGTGTCTGGGGTACACGGCCTGGGGCACGGGCGTGTCCCAGGGCGTGTTCTGCATTGTCGACGATCATTGAGTATCGACACATCGACACGGCCTGGGACACGGGCGTGTCCCAGGGCGTGTCATGCCCAAAAATTAGCCAGTTTGTCCCGAGAAGGACACGGCGTGGAGGCCCAGCCGTGTCGATCATGACACAGGTGTGTCAAATTGTCACACGGGAGTGTCCAGTGCCTGTGTGGTCTCGGGGGAAAATGTTGATTTCCGTCTCGATGGGGGAACACGCCCCCCCGACACGGGCGTGTCAGGTGTCGACACGGGCGTGTCCCGGGCATGTCGACACCCATGTTCTGGTTTGGCTTAAGTCAGTGGTGCACCGCTTCAGGAACACGGCCTGTGACACGGGTGTGTCACGACCCGTGTTCGGCCCAGGAAATCAAATTCAGGGCTGATCAGAGCCATTCATTTTCTTTGACCAAGATCCAATGGTCTGGGCTCTTCCCTCAGTTTATAAGGCCGGGATTGAAGAGGAGAAAGCTCATTTGAGTTTCATCTTTCTCTTTCTAAAGTTAAGGGAGAGGGGAGAGCAAGGCAAGGAAGAAGAAGAGGAATCCGGCTGCCGGTGGTGCTGCGGTGGTCCAAATCGCGAGCTGAGTTCGGATTTACGAAGGCAAGGCTGCTACGAAGGCTTTCATCCGTCTCAATTTTCTCCATGGCTCCGAGGCGAATTCCAAGGGTAACGATTTCCATCTTGGACATGTGAAGTCCTACTTTCCTGCATTTGCATAGGGAAAATCCATCCCCGCGAGTGTGCGGTGGGTTGTGATGTCCCTTGGAGTAGATATGTGAAGTCCCTCTTGTTAGAGTCCAGAATTAGAGTACGGATCTAGGCATATTGTGTGAATCCCATCTGGACGTATTGGTCTGGATTGGTGATGCTTGTTTGCATTCGGAGGAATCTCCGAGAATTTGATTGTTTGTGTGGAATTTGTGGTGCATACCTGTTGCTTGGTGCAGCAGGAAGTACTGGAGGAAGTACAAGAAATTATGCGAGTTGGGTTCAACTCTTGTGGTGGAAGGGCAAGGTGAAGCTGTACCCGCGTCAATCCAGTCTTGAGTCTAACGATGTGAGCAACGAGATAAGCAGATCTGTACCCGCATTATGGTTGTCTAACCTTGGGTGCTTAAGGCCCTGTTAGGATCACATAGCGAGAGTCGACGGCTTGCGTGCCGATCATGACTAGAATGCTCATTGGTGGGATCTGGTGTTTCCGGTACACCCGAATGTGCCCTGAGTGCACGGAGCGTCGGGCCGTCGGGCTGACGTTTGTGATATGTATTAACTGTGCGGTCGTGCACGTCTTGCGTGGTTTGCTATATATATATCATATTGGAAAATGCTATGCAGGGTTGGAATTCCGCTGCCCCGTGCCAGGGGCAGGGTCGTTATAATTGGTCAGCTGAATGCTGACCGTTACCCTGTTTGCCACCGCTTGGTGGATAGCTTCTTACAGGTGCTGGAGGTTCTGGTCCGAGCGGGACTTAGCGGGCTGAAGCCTAAGCTGCGTTGCTGCCCTCGAAGGCTTTGTTTTGTTTCTTCTTGTTCATGTGTGGCCGGCCTGCGTGCCGATGTCTGTAAACCACACCTTATTAAGAGAAATTTGTAAGGCCTTAAGGCCAAACACTTTGGTTGTATACATTCCTATGTTTTTAGTGGACAGTTCTTGTTGTACTTGAGTTTAAGTTTTCAACCCTCAAGCTTCCGCTAGAATGCTCTGTGTTAGGATGCGTTGGTGTTTTGATATTATTTCATAGCGTCTCCGCCTGTTTGTGGAATATGGTGTGGGGCCCCGGCCGGACCCTCTATTATATTCTTCTTGGCGGGTAGAGGTGTTACAATTTGGTATCAGCTTCTTAGTCGATCTCTTCCGAATTCGCGGACGAATTCTTTTGAGGGGTGGCGAGCACGTGTCAGTGCTGTCGTTATAACACTTAACTTGAACTCAAGAATGTCCACTTAGGAATGCAAATACACTTATTTGTTGACCTTGTGTATTCTTTTTATACGTTTGCCATTTTACTTGGTCGCTAAATTGTGTGTTTTACACATATAGATGACTAGAAGTGTTGCGGCTGAACCTCAACATTCTGTCGAAAGTGCGGCACCAGCTGAGGTGCCCACACCTCCTCCATCTGCTGAAACGGTACGTTTCATCACGGAAACAATACTTACTGTAATGAATGCTCAGTAGGCTGGGCAGGCACGTCCTGCAGTGGTGTTAACGCATGCTGGGGTTCGGCAAGAACCGGTAGCAGCTGTAGTTGATCCGCAGGCAGCAGATCAACATTTGAAGCAATTCTTGAGCTTCAATCCTCCACAATTTACTGGGGCAGGGTCACCGGCCCAAGTAGAGGATTGGCTTGCAAGGATCAAGAGGATCATTAGGGCTATCAAGGTTGAGGAGGGACAGAAAGTTATGTTGGCCACTTTCCTACTGGAAGGAGAGGCTCGTTTATGGTGGGATGAGATTGAACTGCATCACTTGGCCGGTAGACAACTTGCAGAAGTCTCGATGGATAAATTTTCTCAGTTGTTCTTGGCACAACATCTACCAATGCAGCAAAGGTTATCAATGGAAATGGAAGTTCAGGGGTTAACTCAAGGAGATCGTAGTGTGGATGATTACCTTCATGAATTCACACGTTTGGGAAGATATGCGGGTACCATCTTTGCCGAAGAAGAGAGTAAGACTAGTAGGTTTTTTGCGGGACTGCGAGATGAGCTGCGGTATTTGCTCTCGAGTTCTGTGAGTCAGGGATTTCAAGCCTTAGTCTGGACGGCTCGGTCTTTGGAGACGGACATGAAAAGGGGGCAGGAAAGAGGGACCTTGGCTGTGACAAAGCCAGAGTTCAAGCCGCCACGTCCGGAGAAGTTGGGGTACCGTAAGAGATGGGGAAAGAAGTCCAAGTCTACTGGACAAGCTCCTTCTGCGACTGTGACAGAGACATCTGGGTATGGATCTCGTGCTTGTTTTACGTGCGGGAAGTTGGGACACTTCGCACGTGATTGCCGAGTTGGTCCTCCAAAGGGTGACAAGAAGACGGGAGTGTCTTATGCGGAGAAAGGGAAGATTGTGGTGGAGTCTTCTGCCTCGCACGCGCAGCCCAGGGTCTTCAACCTTGGACAACAGGAGGCCATTAAGCAGGCGGATGTCATCACAGGTGCACGCAGTTTTTAATGTTATTTTATCCTGTGTGCTGTGCTTGTTTTGATTGTGATGTTTTAGGGTTTGTCGTTATATGAGATTATCCGGCGCGAGCACTATTTGACACAGGTGCTTCACATTCATTTCTGTCTGAAGAGTTCGTCTTTCGTGTTGGGGTGCCTATCCGGACCACGACAGACAGTGTAAATGTGTTGTTACCTAACTGATGTTTGATGTGCGCGGATAAATCTTGCGATCTTGAGGTCAAGATAGGGAGTCGGGAGTTGAAGGTGGAAACACTAGTATTGCCGATCAAGGAATTTGATATAATCTTTGGTATGGACTGGCTGTCAGAGCAGCGTGCCTGTATAGATTGCACGTCAAAAGAGGTCACACTTGGGCAGAATACCGAACAAGAGACCAAGTTCATTGGTATACAAGGGATGAGTGGGATGTTGTTATCTGCTCTCCAAGTCGTTAAGGAAGTTCGGAAGGGTGTGGAGTTTTTCTTCACACTCGTAGAGGCGGTGGCGCCGAAGGCCAGTGTGAGTGACGTGTCGATTGTGTCGGAGTATGCTGATGTGTTTCCAACGGACCTTCCGGGGTTACCTCCCTAAAGGTAAATCGACTTCGCTATCGAGCAGCTGCCGGGTGCGAAACCTGTGGCCCGTTCGCCGTATCGGGTAGCGCCAAAAGAGATGGCCGAACTAAAAGTTCAGTTGCAAGAACTATTGGAGCATGGATACATACGCCCAAGTATGTCACCTTGCAGCGCGCCTTTTCTTTTTGTGAAAAAGAAAGACGGTAGTTTGCGGCTATGTATTGATTATCGCGAACTGAATAAGCTGACGGAGAAAAACAGGTATCCGATTCCACGGATCGATGACTTGTTTGATCAGCTAGCAGCTCAACCTTCTATTCCAAGTTGGATTTGAAATCCGGGTATTACCAATTGCGGATTAGGGAAGGTGACATTCCCAAGACAGCGTTTGGCACACGCTACAGTCATTATGAGTTCATAGTGATGCCGTTCGGCATATATAATGTGCCTTCGGTATTCATGGATCTCATGCATAGAACATTCCGCGAATACTTGGATCTGTTTTTCATTGTGTTCATTGATGATATCCTTGTGTACTCTCAGTCGGAGGAAGATCATGCAAACCATTTGCAGTTAGTATTGCATACCTTGCGGAGAAATAAGCTGTATGCCAAGTTCTCTAAGTGTGAGTTCTGGCTCTCGTCTGTGGCTTTTCTAGGCCATGTGGTAAGTGGAGAGGGCATAGTGGTGGATCCGGCAAAGATAAGTGCCATTCGTGATTGGCCAGTGATGTCTCTGGTTGCCGAAGTCAGGAGCTTTCTTGGACTGGCAGGCTACTATAGACAATTTGTGGCGAACTTCTCCCGGATTGCTTTGCCTTTGACTACGTTGACGAGAAAAGATCAGAAGTTCGTTTGGACGCCGGAGTGTGCATGAGCTTTTGAGGAGCTAAAAGGTTGTTTGACCACGGCACCTGTTTTGACGTCGCCTTGTGGTATAGACGGTTTTGAGATATACAACGATGCATCAGGAAGCGGCTTAGGCTGCATTCAACAGCAGTTTGGCAAGGTGATCGCTTATGGCTCGCGTCAATTAAAGGTGCATGAGCATAATTACCCCGTCCACGACTTGGAGTTGGCGGCGGTGATCTTTTCGCTAAAGTTGTGGCGGCACTATCTTTATGGCGTGAAGGTAGATATTTATACAGATCATAAAAGCCTGAAGTATCTGCTCGATCAAAAGGATTTAAATATGCGACAAAGGAGGTGGATTGAATTCCTAGGGGATTATACCTTCGACATTCACTATTTTCCCGGAAAGGGAAATGTGGTCGCTGATGCCTTGAGTCGTCGGACTCCGATGCGGGCAAGTTGGTTTGCGATACATGACAAGTGTCTAATCCAGGAATTGGAAGCGTTGGAGATATCTTGTGTTGAGAGGGATTCTTCGGCCAATGCATGCTTGAACTGGATGGAGGTTCAATATGACCTTGCGGACAGGGTTCAGCGGGCAACAGAGCTTGATGAAAGTCTCCAACGCTATGCCAAGGAAGGGTATAGTGACCAATTCTCCTGGGATGACGGGTTATTACGGAAGGATGGCCGACTGTGTGTCCCTTGTGCGGGTAAATTGCGAGAAGAATTGTTATATGAAGCACACTTTACAAAGTACTCAATTCACCCTGGGAGCACAAAGATGTACAAGGACATGAAGAAATTGTTCTCGTGCCTGGTTTAAAGAAGGATATAGCCGAGTATGTGGCTAAGTGTCGTACTTGTTCTTTGGTAAAAGCAGAATGTCAACGGCCGAGTGGTTTCCTGAAATCATTGCCAGTTCCGCAGTGGAAGTTTGAGGATCTTTCCATTGATTTCGTGCATGGGTTGCCGAGATCGCAACGTGGGAATGACTCAATTTGGGTGATTGTAGACCGGTTGACAAAGGTGGCTCACTTTCTACCGAACAAACGGGACGATTCAGTGGAAACATTGGCAAAACTCTATGTGGAGCAGATTGTTCGATTGCACGGTATTCCTCGAACCATCGTCAGTGACCGTGATGGGTGATTTACTTCAAAGGATTGGAGGCTAATTCATCAGCTGTTGGGCACGAAGTTATCATTCAGTACGGCCTTTCATCCGCAAACGGATGGCCAAACTGAACGGACCAACAGAACAATGGAGGATATGCTTCGTATGTGCGCCCTAGACTTCGGTAAGAAGTGGGAAGATCATCTTGTTATCGGCTAGCTCTTTCATCGGAATTGGGAGGACTGCATGATGTGTTCCACATCTCAGTACTACGAAAAGCATTCAAGTATGGTGAAGATCATCTTATTATGGTGAAATTTGAAGTGGTGGAGCGAGTTGGGGAAGCTGCCTATCGGCTAGCTCTTTCATCGGAATTGGGAGGACTGCATGATGTGTTCCACATCTCAGTACTACGAAAAGCAATCAAGTATGGTGAAGATCATCTTGTTATGGTGAAAAGCAGTCAAGCCCTAGACTTCGGTAAGAAGTGGGAAGATCATCTTGTTATGGTGAAATTTGCCTACAATAATAGTTACCAAGCGAGCATCGGCATGGCACCTTTTGAAGCTCTGTATGGTCGCAAGTGTCGTACACCATTAGCTTGGGCAGAAACTGGCGAATCCAAACTTTTGGGACAAAAGGAAGTCGAGGATTCTAACTCAACAGTACGCCATATTCGAGAAAGACTACTAATAGCCCAGGATCATCAAGCCAAGTATTATAATGCTAAGCACCGGAACGTGGAGTTCGCGGTGGGTGACTGGGTCTATTTAAAGATTAAACCCTTCAAATGCGTATCTCGGATTCGGCGGTTGAAAAAGCTAAGTCCGCGATACCTTGGTCCGTTTGAAGTGGTGGAGCGAGTTGGGGAAGCTGCCTATCATCTTTCATCGGAATTGGGAGGACTGCATGATGTGTTCCACATCTCAGTACTACGAAAAGCAGTCAAGTATCCAGCTCAAGTAATTGAGAATGATCGTGTGCGGGTTGAGTATGGGCTAACGACAAAGGTGAAGCCCATTCGGATCGAGGATCGAGCTAAGAAACAGTTGCAAAACAAAACGATCGGGATGGTAAAAGTCTGGTGGGACAATTGTGGCCGAGAAGAGCTAACATGGGAGCGGGAGCATCTAACATCCCATTTCCGGCTAGACCCCTAGGAGTCAGTTGGTCGTGACAGAACCCTAGGAAGCCCAAAAAATTGAAATAATCGACCGAGATTTCGGGTCACGGGTTGGTCATGCCCGTGACCGACCCGTCACGCCCGTGACATAGGGCATGACCACGTTCGACGATCGTCGATTTCAGTTCGACGGGCGTCGACCCCGAATTAGTCACCCAGGCAGGTCATGCCCGTGACCCACAATGTCACGCCCGTGACATAGGGCGTGACCACGTTCAACGATCGTCGATTTCAGTTCGACGGTCGTCGACCCATAATTGGCCACACGGGCCTGTCACGGCCGTGACTCACAATGTCACGCCCGTGACATAGGGCGTGACCACGATCGACGATCGTCGATTTCAGTTCCACGGTCGTCGACCCAGAATGGGCCACACGGGCCTATCACGCCCGTGACCCACAATGTCATGCCCGTGACATAGGGCGTGACCATGTTCGACGATCGTCGATTTCAATTCGACGGTCGTCGACCCAGAATTGACCACCCGGGGTTGTCACGCCCGTGACCCAGGTGTCACGCCCGTGACAACCCTTTGACGATCGTTGATCTGAGTTTGACGATCGTCGATCCCAGAATTGGCTATCCGAGCCTGTCACGCCCGTGACCTATGTGTCACGCCCGTGACCAAGGCCGAAACGTCAGCCAGATTGGAAATTTCGGTAACCGATGTTGTAATCAATTCGGATTATGGGAATTTACACCAGGAGTATTTATGGGCCGTTTCCTACTTCAATTATTTAAATAAATAAGGAAATGCTAGTCTAATAGGAAATCGCCACCTGGCAAACATCTCTTCGTTTCCAGCAATTCAATTACCAGCATCATAACTGAAACGTTATTAAGAAGAAATATTAATGGCCATGAACGTTTCAACCTTTCCCCTCCCTCCTCTCTTCCCTTTAAAAAGGCCCCTTAGGCTCAAGGATGAAGTTTCCCAGCCCTTACCTGAAGTTTCGAGTCACCTACCGTGCTGTAGAAGAATTCCGACGACGCCACCACCGCGCCATGACAGTCCAACGTCCATCTCACCGTCAAACCATGAATAAGGTCCTCCTCTACTCTTTCTTCTATGGATAGATCTTAGAAATCATTAGGAGACATATTGGGCTCAAAAGAGCCGGATCGGGTGAGTGTTTCCATGCTTTCCCGAAATTTGCATGGTGGCGGGTTCGCCGGAAACCGCCTCTCCGGCGGCCGTGTCGCCGCCCGACGGTAGCCCTCACCTCAACAAAGGTGGTGGTGGTGGTGGCCGGCCAGGGAGATGGCTGGATGGCCGGGAAATAGCTTTGGAAAAGCTACAGGAAAATAAGTTTTCAGGTCTCTGGTTTCGGGCTGTAGAAGAAGATGAACAGTGCCAGGAAATTAGATTCTATTTTTAAAACAATTCCTGAATGAAAATATCTGTCACTTTAAAGAATTTGGGAAAAATACCTAGAGGCTCCTAAAGGAAAAATGATCAACATAGAAAATGTAGCCCTTGAAGTCCACTTTACTTCAAAATTGATTTCACTTGATTTGGAGTCCTGGTTAGACCACAACACCCTTTTGGGTGAGGTCTGTCCATAGGGCTGTCTTGACCTTAGAAAAATTCCTCACCCCAATCCAGTCATCAAAATGACTTGAGATTTTGGGTGTGGCCTAATCTTATCTATATCTAGATGCTGTCTAAAAATTAAGATTTTTGGGAAATGTTTTTCTATAGTTTTTAGAAAAATTCAATAATCCTAGCTTAATTTAATTAGATGGCTAAAAGACTTCCAAACCCTCCCAAATTTTGGTGAGTGGTCCCTGGGTTTATCATAAGGCTCTGGTAAAAATTTCATCTCATTTGGAGATGTTTTGGTTAGGTTGTGTCCAACCCTAGGTTGATCCCTATAGGATAATTTAAGATCAAACACCCCTTGGTATTTGAGTGGCCATATCACCTCAACAGAGGCTGATATTTTGGTCGCTGACTTTTTAGGGCATGACACACCCTCCAAGGGAGTTTGGAGTGGTTTGGTGTAGGGTAGCCCTAGAACCCTAGGGTAGGTCCCTTAACGGGATTTGTAGGGTTGTGATGGTCATGGGGTCAAACGACCTTGGTCTGGCTTGAAATTTGGTGGAGAGGACCATAGGGACATTAAAGTTCTCTGGTAAAAATATTAGGGTATTTGGAGACCTTTAGCCCACCTAAAACCCTAACCCTAGTTTAGGTCACCAACCTTAATTTGAATTATTAAGCTATTAAATGAATTACAAATCAAGCAAAAATTTGGGTAGAGTGAGGTTATGATCCAAGTAGATATAATATAATTTTGTTGAGATTTTTGGATTAATTTATATAGTACTTCATTTACAACTCTAATGGTGCCCTGGATATTTATTTTGATGATTATGGAATTTCTGTTCACTAGAATATTATGAAATCTTGGATTAGGGCATCTTATAGCATATTATATCTTCTGTAATTTTCTTGGAAATTTTATCTGAATATTTTGGGTACTTTATTCTTTAATGTGCTAAATGTGATATATAGTCAAAAATACAAATAGTGCCCAATTATTGATTGGAAAATTATGAAATTTGATCAGTGGGTTTTTAAATTATGATAGTCACCTAGTAATTTTCACTGGAATTTTAGATGGATAAAAACAGTACCTCCTTCATTAAGTTATGAGAATTAATATCTTACTTTAAAATAAATTCAGAGTTCAAATGATGGAGAAAAACTATGGTACTTAGTTTATGATGGTTTTAGGTCACTATATAGCTTACATAATTTTCTTGGGATTTTTGGATAAATATTTACAGTACTTCCTTCATGATATAGTAAAAGTGGCCTAAAATGATAAATTAGGAAATATAGGCATAAACATCTCTGGAATTTCTCAAAACTTGGAATTGCTGTATAAATGTCTCATATGATTTTTACTGACTTTATGATGATTTATTATTGACTAATTAGTGCACTTCATGTTCATACAAGGGCAGTCAGGATCTTAGAATAAATAAATTAAATGCCAAATTAAATAAGAAAATTATTAATTTTTGGATTTAGACTATTTAGGTCATGGTAGACCTCCAGTAAATATTATATGGGATTTGGAAGATAGTTGGGAGTACCACCCCTTGCATACCTCATAAAGATTAGGACGGTCTGCGTTTAGTAAAACTGCAGAAGCGGAGCTAGATTGGGTAATGAACTTTGAGATGGAATTTTGATAGTTTGCTGGTTTGGATAGGGTGAGTTAAATCAAGTTCATTATTGGAAGTCAGGATGGGTAGGGTGTGAGATTGACTAGCGATAGGTAGTGTTCGGATTCGACGGAAGACCGTCCTCCCCGAGAAGAGGAAGAGTCAAAGCCACCCTAGGAATAGCCCACTGTAATACGAGAAGGGAATGGGTTAAGGGAACCAATCAAGTATAATAAGTGCCTTGGAAAGGGAGTTTTGGGATTCACCCCATCATAGCTCCTAGTACCGCTGCGAGCCCTTCACCGGGTAACCCTCGGGAAGTCCAAGGTTAACCTTAAATCTTAGGAATAAAGTGATCAAGAGTAACCCTAGTAATACTTGTACCTCACACCTACACTTGTATACTTAGGAAGAAGAATTGGCCTGGAATGGGTAGAGTAGGTCCATGGTCTAAGGGCCTACTAGTAGTGATGGTGGTTGGTTTGTAATTGGGAAGTCCAGGGAGCGGGATGCTCGGGGACTTGGTATATGCTTGGTAGCCTAGAGAGCTGGAGGCTCGGTAATATGAGAACTTGTACAAATATAATTATCATGATTGCATGTGCATAAAAGTGGTGGGTCATCGGTACTAGGCGATCGATCACACCGACAGCGGTACGTTGACTCGGCGAAAAGCCTGGTGTGTACAGCCAGCACAAGTACGCGGATACTCTAGGTTATGTTCTTCTAGAGGCGTACGGAAGGGCTAGGCCTAGTAGTGTGGTTACCCGCCTAGGAGTGGGGGGCCCAACTCACTGTCTCCGTTTGCCACAACGGAGGTTCCTGGGGGTGAAGCTAGCCTCCCGAACAGGGGGAACTAAAGGTCCGTGCGCATAGAGTCGGTGGGTGTGTTGCACTTGCTTGTGCATTTCATAGCATAATTGTGTGTCATAGCATAAACATGCCACCTAACGTATAAAATGGTATGGGACATTTTATACGATAGGCCCTGCAAAACGACCCCTTGGTCTATAGGGGTAGTCCCTATAAATCAATGTTATATTTCTTGTTCTTTCATTTACTTGCCATTCCTTGGTGTCTGACAACCGACACCCCAACGTATAAGTGGTATGGGACACTCTATACTATGGGAGCCCTGCAAAAGATCCCTTGGCTTATGCGCTTCCGCGCATAAGTTAAGGTTACATTTCTTACTTTTTGTTGCTATCTTATTTACTATAGAATTGCTAGCATAGGCCCGCTGTCACCTGTTTATTTGGTTTAATCTCCACCTTCATGTCCTTCCCTTTCTTCCTCACCGCTCGGTACCTAGGAGCCATGGGGGAAGGTGTAGGGGATGATAGGACTTAGTCTTTATGACTAACGGTTTTCGAACCACAACATTTTAGGTGTACCATATGGAAGGGTCACCGCTATTACAGTTCCTGACAGAGTTGGCCCCACGACCGTGTTATCATTGTCACCAGCCAGGACATACACGGGTCAAATGCCCCTTGATGGGTGGGACCCCACCAGCTCAGCAACCAGGAGGCCGAAGACGTAGACGCAGACGTGGATCGCGAGGCGGCGACGGCAGGTCGAAAAGGAAGAAGCACCCAGAGATGCAGTACCAGCAGAGTACAGAGTCAGTGGAGTTGGGCCAGTCCAGCTTGGGTGCTCTCGGTTCAGTGATAGTTACGGTGACGCTTAGTTTTAGTTTTGCTTCCGCGAGTGACTTGTAGTGAGGATTACATGTACTGGGCACAAGCCCCTTTCTATACTCTGATTATTATTATTATTGTGGACTCTCCCTTCGTGGAGATTTATTTATATACATGTGGTTGTTGTGGACTTGCTCTTACTTATTATGCTACTATTCTGCGATCGAAAAAGGGCCGGCAGAATTGGCATTTTGTAGTGGCGACCTTCCCGTGAGTCGGTGTCACCGCAAAGCGGCAATCCTGGGCTAAGACCCCGGTGGTTTGAAAAGAAAAAAAAGGGGGGGGGGGTCTTACAGAGCAGACCATGCGAGCCGAGTTTCCCGAGTTATTTTCGTAACCTGTTCGCTCATTTGTATATGTAATCAACACATATATGTCTCTGATTGTGTTATGTTGTTTTCTCCCTGCTGTCTTCAAATTTCGGGACGAAATTTAATTAAGGAGGGGAGGATTGTAACACCCCAGAAATCTCAACAGGTCAAATTGAGGTTCAGGCTGGCTGACACAGCCTGGGACACGGGCGTGTCCCAGGGCGTGCCCGGGGTACACGGCTTGGGACACAGGCGTTTCCAAGGGCGTGTTCTTCATTGTCGACGATCGTTGAGTCGACGATCGTTGAGTATCGACACATCGACACGGCCTGGGACACGAGCATGTCCCAGGGCGTGTCATGCCCAAAAATTAGCCAGTTTGTCCCGAGAAGGACACGGCGTGGAGGCCCAGCCATGTCGATCGTGACACGGGCTTGTCAAATTGTCACATGGGCGTGTCCAGTGCCCGTGTGGTCTCGGGGGAAAATGTTGATTTCCGTCTCGATGGGGGAACACACCCCTCGACACAGGCGTGTCAGGTGTCGACATGGGCGTGTCCCGGGCGTGTCGACACCCGTGTTCTGGTTTGGCTTAAGTCGGTTGTGCACCGCTTTAGGAACACGACCTGTGACACGGGCGTGTCACGACCCGTGTTTGGCCCAGGAAATCAAATTCAGGGCTGATCAGAGCCGTTCATTTTCTTTGACCAAGATCCAATGGTCTGGGCTCTTCCCTGGGTTGATAAGGCCGGGATTGAAGAGGAGAAAGCTCATTTGAGTTTCATCTTTCTCTTTCTAAAGTTAAGAGAGAGGGGAGAGCAAGGCAAGGAAGAAGAAGAGGAATCCGGTCGCCGGTGGTGCTGCGGTGGTCCAAATCGCGAGCCGAGTTCGGATTTACGAAGGCAAGGCTACTACAAAGGCTTTCATCCATCTCAATTTTCTCCATGGCTCTGAGGCGAATTCCAAGGGTAACGATTTCTATCTTGGATATGTGAAGTCCTACTTTCCTACATTTGCATAGGGAAAATCCGTCCCTGCGAGTGTGTGGTGGGTTGTGATGTCCCTTGGGGTAGATATGTGAAGTCCCCCTTGTTAGAGTCCGGAATTGGAGTACGGATCTAGGCATGCTGTGTGAAGCCCATCTGGACGTGTTGGTCTGGATTGGTGATGCTTGTTTGTATTCAGAGGAATCTCCGAGAATTTGATTGTTTGTGTGCAATCTGTGGTGCATACCTGTTGCTTGGTGCAGCAGGAAGTACTGGAGGAAGTCCAGGAAATTGTGCGAGTTGGGTTCAACTCTTGTGGTGGACGGGCAAGGTGAAGCTGTACCCGCGTCAGTCCAGTCTTGAATCTGACAATTTGAGCAACGGGATAAGCGGATATGTACCAGCGTTATGGTTGTCTAACTTTGGGTGCTTAAGGCCCTGTTAGGATCACATAGCGAGAGTCGACGGCTTGCATGCTGATCATGACTAGAATGCTCATTGTTGGGATCCGGTGTTTCCGGTACACCCGAATGTGCCCTGAGTGCACGGAGCGTCGGGCCGTCGTGCCGACGTTTGTGATATGTATTGACTATGCGGTCATGCACGTCTTGCGTGGTTTGCTATATATATCATATTGGAAAATGCTATGCAGGGCTGGAATTCCGCTGCCCCGTGCTAGGGGTAGGGTCGTAATAATTGGTCAGTTGAATGCTCACCGTTGCCCTGTTTTCCACCGCTTGGTGGATTGCTTCTTACAGGTGCTGGAGGTGCTGGTCCGAGTGGGACTTAGCGGGCTGAAGCCCAAGCTGCGTTGCTTCCCTCGAAGGCTTTGTTTTGTTTCTTCTTATTCATGTGTGTCCGGCCTGTGTGCCGATGTCTGTAAACCACACCTTGTTAAGAAAAATTTGTAAGGCCTTAAGGCCAAACACTTTAGTTATATACATTCCTATGTTTTTAGTGGACAGTTCTTGTTGTACTTGAGTTCAAGTTTTCAACCGTGAAGCTTCCGCTAGAATGCTCTGTGTTAGGATGCGTTGGTGTTTTTATATTATTTCGTATGGTCTTCGCCTGTTTGTGGAACATGGTGTGGGGCCCCGGCCGGACCCTCTATTATATTCTTCTTGACGGGTAGAGGTGTTACAACTTGCACTAGTTTATAAGGTTGGGACGTATTGCAGGCTTTGTGTTTGCTAATGAGAAATGAAATACAAATTGATTTTATGAAGGACTGCGAGATGGCTTGCAATTGTATCTTTCAGGATCGATGACACATAGTTTTCTAACCTTTGTCAATACAGCTCGTTCCTTTGAACAAGATATGAAGCGCGCACAGTATAAGAATGACTTGGCGATAAAGAAGTCATATTTTAAGGTGTCGCATTCTGCAACATCTGAGTACCGAAAGAGGCAGAGAACGAAGGCTAGGTCTCCGGGACTAGCTTCTTCTAGTAAGCCTAAAGTGACGACAGTAAGAGGTCCGCTCACTTTTTATACATGTGGCATGGTGGGACACATGGCCCAAGAATGTCGGAGTGGCCCTCCAAAGAAGGAGAAAAATACGTGTGCGACATATGTTGAAAAGGGAAAGACAGTGGTGGAATCGTCTGCATCCCAAGCGCAGCCCCGAGTCTATAAATTTTGCCCATAGGATACCATAAAACAAAGTTATGTTATAACAGGTATGAGTTAAGATACAGTTTTTACTGCTATTTATACTTGATACCTTTTGCATTGCTTGTGTATAAATATGTTTGTATTGAGCTTTTTCCTGATATCAGATTATCCGGCGAGAGCACTGTTTGATATAGGAGCTTCTCATTCCTTTCTGTCCAAACACTTCGTAGTGAATATCAGAGTGCCTTCATTTGTATTGACAAACAATGTGAATGTGTTGCTTCCCAATGGGTGCATTATGCGCACAGATAAATCTTGTTGTGTTAAGGAGCAAATAGGAAGTCATGATTTTGGCTTGGATGAATTTATGCTGCCGATATCTGATTTTGAGGTAATCTCTGGTATGGAATGGCTCTTGAAGCAGCGTGTCTGTATCCATTGTAACTCTAAGGAAGTCATATTAGGGTAATGCACCAAATTCAAGTTTAGGTTTGCAGGTATGCGAGGATCAAGCAATATATTGATGTCTGCTCTCCATGTAGTCAAGGCGGTTCGGAAGGGTGCGGAATTGTTTTTCATGCAATTGGAGGTTATAGAGCCGAAGCCTTGCTTGAGTGACATTCCTACTATATCAGAGTTTTCGGATGTATTTCCTATGGATCTCTCTAGGATTCCACCCTAGCGAGAGATCAACTTCACGATTGAGCTGGTGCCACATACAAAACCTGTGGCACGCTCACAGTACCGAGTTGCGCAAAAGAAAATGGCAGAACATAAAGTTCAATTACAAGAATTGCTAGAGCAAGGCTATATATGTCTGAGATTGTCATCATGGAATGCACCAGTTATCTTTGTGAAGAAAAAGAATGGAAGCTTGCATCTATGCACTGATTATCATCAACTGAACAAGCTGATAGAAAAGAATAAGTATTTGATTCCTCGAATCGATGATTTATTTGATGAGCTGTGGGGATCAACTATTTATTCAATGTTGGATTTGAAGTCCAACTACTGGCAGTTGAGAATTTTAGAAAGTGATATTTCTAAGACAATGTTTGATACACGCTATGGGTATTATGAGTTTATAGTAATGCCTTTTGGGCGCACTAATGCGCCAACTATATTTATAGATTTGATGAATAGGATCTTCATAGAGTATTTTGACCTATTTTTGATTGTCTTTATTGACAACATATTTTTATACTCTCAGACAGAGGAGGATCATGCACATTAGTTGAGATTGGTTTTGCATACCTTGAGGCCAAATCGCTTACTTTCCAAGTTCTCTAAATGCTAGTTTTGGCAATCTTCGGTGGCTTTTCTTGGTCATGTTGTAAGTGGAGAAGGTATTACTGTGGATCTGACAAAGATTGTTGCGATATGAGAGGGGCCTGTACTTACTTCGATAGTAGAAATATGGAGTTTCCTAAAACTTGTGGGCTATTATAGGCCCTTAGTAGAGAGCTCTTAAAGTATTGCTTTTCCTCTCATGACATTGAAAAGGAAGAATCAAAGTTCGTTTGGACCCCAGAGTGTGTGCGAGATTTTTAAGAGTTGAAGATTCATCTGACCACGGCGCCTGTGTTGTGTTCGCCATATAACATAGACAGTTATGAGATTTATAGTGATGCTTCAGGGAGCGTCTTAAGCTATGTTCTTCTATAGTTCGGAAAAGTTATAGCTTTTGGCTCACACTAGTTGAAAGTACACGAGCGAAACTTTCCAGCCCATGACTTGGAGTTAGCAGCTGGGATTTTTGCACTTAAGCTGTGACATCACTACTTGTATGGCATAAAAGTTAAAATATTCACAGATGATGACTACTTTGTACTCATCATTTTTGGTATAATTTAGTAGTTAAAATCCCTAAGTTTTATCATAATTTTATGTTTTGTATGCTTGTTTTGATGTCATTTTGTGTTTTGATATTAAAATCTTTATTTATATATTATGTCACTATATATATTGTATTATGTTTCTTAATATTAGTTAATGTTTTGTTATTTTATTTTAAGGTTTTGTTATGTCATAATAATTAAACTTCATAGTTTTATTTATATGTTTTAATGTAATTTTCACTTTTATTTTATGTTTTATATTATCATGTTATGTTATAAAATATAGCTAATGTCATGTTTATTTTGTCTTAATTGTAGGTTCATGCAACCCAACATGGAGCCACCATTCATGCCCAAGCTTCAAAGCCCACATGCTACCCGAGCAGCCCATGCACTAACCGAGCCACCACAAAGTCTACATGCAACCCGACCCTTCCATATGGTGTAACCCGAGCCCCCTCCTCTTTGAAGCAGCCCAAAGCCCATCAAGAGCAGCCCAAAACCGAAATCCAAGCATTTCCTCTTCATTTAATTGTCAAAAACCGAACTATGTATGCACCTTGCCCCCTTTGCATGGCCGGCCACTCTCTTTCCCCTCTTTTATTTCTTTTTCCCTTTTTTTTATTCTACATTCATCCCCCTTTCTATTTTATATTTTTCATTCCATTCTCATTTATTCCATGCAATGAATCTCACTCTCTCTTCCCCCTTCATTAATTACCATGCATGCATTCTCCCATACATGGCCGGCCAACCCCCTCTTCATTCATCCATTTTCTTTTCTAAATATCTCTTATTTTTATTTCATTTAATGTCATACATTGCATCCATCATATCCTCCCTCTCTCTTCATTTAACTCATGCATGAACCCTCTCCCATACATGGCCGACCACCCCCCTTTGCCTCTTTATTTCCACTTCATTCTAGATCCTTCTCCATCTCCTATAAAAGCCACCCCATCCCTCAAGCCTAAGAGAGTTCTTTTTGGAAGTGAAGTTTTATGTTAAATTAGGAGTAGTTTTTTGTAAGAGAGTTAGCTAGAGAAAGTGAGAGTTCAAGTTCTTTTTCTTCTTCTTTGTTGTAGTTCTTTTCATTGTTGTGATTTCTTTTAGTAGAATAGTATTGTCTCCTTTTTTATTATTTTCATGTACTTCTTTTTATTAAGTAATGCAAATGAATTCTCTTTCTGTTATTTTGATTTCCTTTCCAACTATGCTTAGCTAATTATATTTTGTGCCCGATCGCGATGAACTTTGCGATAAAATAACGCATCTTTAATTTTATGTTTGCATTTGTATTTTTTATTTTGATCCTTCCTTGATTTTTATCGTGTCGACTCCGTATTTCTAGTATACGGTAGTAGGCATTTGATCTCATATTTGAGTAGCCGAGAGGCTCGTGAATATGAAAGATCACTCAAGGAAGGAAGGAGTTGAACGCACCCCTAGAGATAGGATGACGTAAATCCTCCGGATTGGAGTCAAATCCAATAGTGCGGGTCACTTCGATAATGTGACTTTAGGCCATTTTGACTTGAAAGAGATTTCGGTCAAAACGTCTACAAGTTAGGGGATTTAATGCTCTAGCGAGATTACTTCCTAATATCGGATCTGTCACGGTCTTAATAGAATTACAAATGCTAAACTAAATTATTTCGTTATTTTATTTCAAAGTGAATCGTCGATCGTGCACACTTTTCTCGTAATAGTTTATTTCTCTTTAAGTCTAGTTTATTTTAATTTTCAAAACTCATTAATTGTTCGGTAGGATAATAGAGTCGTTGTGAGTAATAGTACTTGCCTGCCCCGAGTTTTAATACGACCTTGATATTTTTCATATCCTATATTATATTTCGATAGGTACACTTGCCTTAATCGAGTATAGATTGGAGAATACGATTTTCTCTATCAAGTTTTTGGCGCCGTTGCCGGGGACATTTTTGGCAATATTACGAAAGCACCGAGTTTATTACTTCTACTAAAAAAAAACAAAAAAATTATTATTACTATTATTATTATTATTATTATTATCCACCCACCTCATCTAAATTCTACCCAACCTAAAATCTCTCGAAAAGGGTAAGGGGCTTTAAGCGCCACCATTTTACCTAGTACCGGGCGAACCCTTCACCGGGTAGTCCTCGGAAAGTTCGAGAGCCAATCCATTAAAAAAACCTATTTTAAAATATATATATATATCTAAAAAAAAAAAAAAAAATTAGTTTTTCTTATTCTTTTTGGTAACAGTTAATTTTTCTTTATGGAATCATCTTATTTTTGCGCTTTTTGTGGGTCGCCCGACCTCTTTTATTCTGAATGTCTTTCGGGAACCCCTCCCTCTTTTGATTTTAATTTTTCTGCGGAAGGTCAAAATGGCCAATTTGACCCTTACTCCAATTTTTATCCAACTTGGGAGGTGGGGAACCCGTATTATTTTTCGCATGATTTTGCCCCGCAAAGCGCCGCGCCTCTAAAATTTGATTTTAATTCTATCGATAATGGGTATCTTGAATTGCAAACATCTATTGATAATATTAATTTGCATTTCAAGACCATTATGGATTGTCTTTCTCGTGAGGCCGCATCTTTTTCTTCGTCTTCTTCTTCGTCGCCTCCTATTTCTTCATGTAATGAGTCACCGGATATCCCGGCTTGTCTTATTCCTCTCGAGGAGGATAACTATTCGGATATCCCGGATTGTTTCCTTCCTCCTTTGGAAGACGCCTCTATGGATATTCCGGTGTGCTTCTTACCCGTTGAGGATGACGAGACGTCTCTTATTTCTCCATCTGAAGACGTTGGTGATTCCATTACGCTTTCACATTCAACTGTTCCAAATTTTTCTCTTTTTAGTGAATCTACTTTTTCTTCTTCTTTTTTAGATAATTCTTCTTTAGTCCTCTCTACTCCTTCTTCTCCCGAAATTTCACAAGTCTCCCCTCCTTCTTGTGAAATTTCCGATGAGGAAAATTCCTTTTCTACTTCTTTTATTCCTCTTTTTATTTTTTCGTCTTTTTATTCTCCTTCTTTTGACGACCCATTCTTCCCCATTTTACATACGGCGGAGTTCTTCTATAACTCCGTCCGTTCATTTTTGGGCGTCATTCTCTTGAAGTTTCCACCACATGGTGGTGCGATTCTTCAATTTTTCTTTTTTTTAATTTACTCCCCTAAGCGCATACTTAGGGAGTTACCTCTTCATCTTAGTTTTTATTTTCCATTTCGCTAACAAATAACGTCGGGCTCGGCCGACGTTAAACAGAGAGCGCTCTTGGGAGGCACCCCTTGCTTATCCTTTTTTGTTTCTTTCTTTTTGTTTATTTTGTTTTGCAGGAATAAAACCCCCGGTGGTTCGTTTGGCGCCATCATTTCATCTCTTCCTTAGGCCCGAGCCGGTGTCCAGCTCAAGCATGGGGGAGCGACATCTGCATTCGGCCTTACGACTCTGGGGAAGTCGTTTTCTTTTTTTCTTTACTTTATTGTATCCCCCCTCCCCTTTCTTCTTCCTTTTACTTTCTTCTTTTTATTTTTCATTGAGGGCAATGAAAGGTTTAAGCATGGGGGAGGTTTTTGTTGTTTTCTTTCTTTTCAAAAAAAAATGTTTTAGTTTTATTATGTTCTTTTTAGTAATGCTTTTATTTAAGCCTTATCAAAACCAAAAAAAAATTAGAAAAATCAAAAATTCAAAAAAAAGATAATATTTCAAAACCCAAAAAAAATGAAAAATGACAAAAAATAAAAAAAAATATAATAAACCTCATGCTTAGCTTTTTGTTATTTTCAGAAATTTAGTTTGAGTTTGTTTATAAGCATTTTTATTTGCTAATTTTTATTTCATCATATTTAGTTAAATTTAACTTTTAGTGATTTTGTTTTGAGAATCATCTTATGGTTTTAATTTGATTAGAGTAATTTATTTAGCACTTTTTCTCTTTTATTTTAAATAGTTTCAATTTTGTAGTAATTTTACTAAACAATTTTGGATTTTAATTATTATTACTTCATGCTTTTAGATTCTTAGGAAATCTCAATCTACTAGTAGTTGCTCTCTAGTATTTTAGTTTATTTTCTAAAATTTTGTTTAACTCCTATCTTTACCCAATTCCCTTTTTCTTTTATTGTTAGATCATATGTCATGGGAATAAGGAGATGTTAGTTCCTTATTCTCTGGTACACATATGCAAACCAAAAATGAAGAGAGGAATTAAAAGTTCATATATGTCGGGGGAAGTGATAGGATGTTAGTCTATCATTTTCTGATATTACATATATATTATTCAAAAAGTAAAAATATTGTGTGGGGTGTGAAAAGAAAAAAAAATTATGATGATCACCTCCAATCAAAGACCTCTTCATGTTAATTTCCTCCCTAAAACCCCCTTAGCCAATATCATTTTCTTAGTTTTTAAATTAAAATATGTGGAGAGCATAAGTAGTAGGTTGTCTTCTTCCTTAAGTTTCTTTTAAGTCATGGTTTTTATAATTCCAATCTAACTTTGTTTGCACTTTACTCCATTTTGAATGCTAGTTAATTTATTAGAGAATTTTTGGCTAAATATTTCTCTCTTTTCACTTTAATTTCATAATTTAGGACTTGATTCTTAAATCTCTAAATTTTAATTTTGGCTAGCTTTTGATGTAAATAAATTTTTAGTTTAATTGAAAATTTTATAATGCCTTATAAATATTTCTCTTTCTTTTGCTCTGGAATAGCAAAAGCCTAAGCATGGGGGTGTTTGATGACTACTTTGTAGTCATCGTTTTTGGTATAATTTAGTAGTTAAAATCCCTAAGTTTTATCATAATTTTATGTTTTGTATGCTTGTTTTGATGTCATTTTGTGTTTTGATATTAAAATCTTTATTTATATATTATGTCACTATATATATTGTATTATGTTTCTTAATATTAGTTAATGTTTTGTTATTTTATTTTAAGGTTTTGTTATGTCATAATAATTAAACTTCATAGTTTTATTTATATGTTTTAATGTAATTTTCACTTTTATTTTATGTTTTATATTATCATGTTATGTTATAAAATATAGCTAATGTCATGTTTATTTTGTCTTAATTGTAGGTTCATGCAACCCAACATGGAGCCACCATTCATGCCCAAGCTTCAAAGCCCACATGCTACCCGAGCAGCCCATGCACTAACCGAGCCACCACAAAGTCTACATGCAGCCCGACCCTTCCATATGGTGTAACCCGAGCCCCCTCCTCTTTGAAGCAGCCCAAAGCCCATCAAGAGCAGCCCAAAACCGAAATCCAAGCATTTCCTCTTCATTTAATTGTCAAAAACCGAACTATGTATGCACCTTGCCCCCTTTGCATGGCCGGCCACTCTCTTTCCCCCTCTTTTATTTCTTTTTCCCTTTTTTTATTCTACATTCATCCCCCTTTCTATTTTATATTTTTCATTCCATTCTCATTTATTCCATGCAATGAATCTCACTCTCTCTTCCCCCTTCGTTAATTACCACGCATGCATTCTCCCATACATGGCCGGCCAACCCCCTCTTCATTCATCCATTTTCTTTTCTAAATATCTCTTATTTTTATTTCATTTAATGTCATACATTGCATCCATCATATCCTCTCTCTCTCTTCATTTAACTCATGCATGAACCCTCTCCCATACATGGCCGACCACCGCCCTTTGCCTCTTTAATTCCACTTCATTCTAGATCCTTCTCCATCTCCTATAAAAGCCACCCCATCCCTCAAGCCTAAGAGAGTTCTTTTTGGAAGTGAAGTTTTATGTTAAATTTGGAGTAGTTTTTTGTAAGAGAGTTAGCTAGAGATGGTGAGAGTTCAAGTTCTTTTTCTTCTTCTTTGTTGTAGTTCTTTTCATTGTTGTAATTTCTTTTAGTAGAATAGTATTGTCTTCTTTTTATTATTTTCATGTACTTCTTTTTATTAAGTAATGCAAATGAATTTTCTTTCTGTTATTTTGATTTCCTTTCCAACTATGCTTAGCTAATTATATTTTGTGCCCGATCGCGATGAACTTTGCGATAAAATAACGCATCTTTAATTTTATGTTTGCATTTGTATTTTTTATTTTGATCCTTCCTTGATTTTTATCGTGTCGACTCCGTATTTCTAGTATATGGTAGTAGGCATTTGATCTCATATTTGAGTAGCCGAGAGGCTCGTGAATATGAAAGATCACTCAAGGAAGGAAGGAGTTGAACGCACCCCTAGAGATAGGATGACGTAAATCCTCCGGATTGGAGTCAAATCCAATAGTGCGGGTCACTTCGATAATGCGACTTTAGGCCATTTTGACTTGAAAGAGATTTCGGTCAAAACGTCTACAAGTTAGGAGATTTAATGCTCTAGCGAGATTACTTCCTAATATCGGATCTGTCACAGTCTTAATAGAATTACAAATACTAAACTAAATTATTTCGTTATTTTATTTCAAAGTGAATCGTCGATCGTGCACACTTTTCTCGTAATAGTTTATTTCTCTTTAAGTCTAGTTTATTTTAATTTTCAAAACTCATTAATCGTTCGGTAGGATAATAGAGTCATTGTGAGTAATAGTACTTGCCTGCCTCGAGTTTTAATACGACCTTGATATTTTTCATATCCTATACTATATTTCGATAGGTACACTTGCCTTAATCGAGTATAGATTGGAGAATACGATTTTCCCTATCAACAGACCATAAAAGACTTAAGTATTTAATAGATCAAAAGGATCTGAATATGTGACAATGGGGGTGGATAGAGTTCCTCGAGGACTACACCTTCAAGATACATTACACTCCCGGGAAGGGAAACGTGGTCACTGTTGCCTTGAGTCGTAGGACTCTAGTGTGGGCATATTGGCTTGAGATGCATGAGGAGCATCTGATCCAGGAGTCAGAGGCCTTAGATATTTCTTGTGTTGACAAGAATGCCACTACAAATGCGTGTTTGAACTGGTAAGAGGTGCAATATGACCTCGCGGATAGGATTCGACGACCAATGAAAATCGATGAGTGTATGAAGTGATATACAGCAGATGGGTTTAATACCCAATTCTCCTTACATAACGACCTTTTAAAAAAGGGTAGCCATTTGTGCATCCCAAATGTGGGTAAATTACATGAGGAGATGATGTATGAGGCACACTTTACTAAATACTCAATTCAACCAGGGAGCACAAAAATGTATAAGGACACGAAAAAGATGTTCTGGTAGACGGGTTTAAAGAAGTACATTGCTCTTTAAATGGCGAAGAGCCATACTTATGCCATTGTAAAAGCAGAATGTTATAAATCTGGTAGTTTCCTGAAGTCGTTGTCAATTCCAGTGTGGAAGATTGAAGACATATCTATGGATTTCATGCATTAGTTGCCGAAATCACAGAGCAGGAACAATGTCGTACAGGTGATCGTTGACCGGTTGACAAAGGTCTCACACTTCATACCGAATAAGAAGGACGATTCAATTGATAAATTGGCTAAGTTGTTTGTTGATAACACAGCACGTTTGCACGGTATGCTCCGTAGCATAGTTAGTGGCTGAGACAAATGCTATACTTTGAATGATTGGAAGCTAATCCACCAGTGGTTGAGTTCTAAATTGAAGTTTAGTATGACATTTCATCCACACATGGATGGTCAGACCGAGAGGATAAGAAAGATAATGGTGTATATGCTCCGTATGTGCACCTTGGATTTCGGGAAGAGGTGGAAGGACCATCTCTATATGATCGAGTTTGCCTATAATAATAGTTATCAAGCTTGCATTCAGATGACTCCCTTCGAAGCTTTATATGGTAAGAAGTATCGTAGTCCTTTAGCTTCGGCGGAAAAAGGCAAATCAAAGCTATATAAGCGTAAACTGGTCGAAGATGCAAATTTGACTATATGCACTATTCAAGAGCGAATGTTGGTGGTTCAAGATAGACAAGCAAAGTACTACAATGTCAAGAACCGAAAGGTGGAGTTTGTGGTTAGTGATTGGGACTAACTCAAGATTAAACCATTCAAGGGTGTATTGAGTATCCGACGCTTGAAATAGCTGAGTCAGAGATACCTTAGGCCATTTGAAATCATTGAGCGGATAAGAGAAGCTGTCTATCAGTTGAAGCTTTCAGCAGAACTCAGCAGTTTGCACAATGTGCTTCATATATCTATGTTGCAGAAGGCTGTGCAAGAGCTTACGCAAGGGTTTGCTATGGAGAAAAATCAAGTCGATAGTAGGTTGACAACGAAGGTCAAGCCCATTTATATCGAGGACACAGAGATATAGCGACTACGGAACAAAGAGATTCGAATGGTCAAAGTTCGTTGGGATAACTGTAGTCATGAGGAGCTGTAATGGGAGCTTTAGCAGACCATACAAGAAGAGTTCTCTGAATTGTTGCGTTGAGATATATTTAATATGATTTGTACTTCTATGTTGTTTTCGACTAATTTTGGATTTAGGGATAAAATCTCTTAAAGGAGGAGAGAATTGTAATGCCCCAAAAATCCTGAAAAATATGAATGAGTAGTTTTTTTGAAGTTACCGTCAGGAGGTAGTGTTAATGCTGACGGTATCTAGATGAATTAATTCTACCTTCATTTCAAGTAGGTACCGCATGGCGGTAGAAAAGTAATGTGCATCGATATCACTCAATGCACTCGACAAAGCATTGAGAACTAACCACGAGACAGATCTATCGCGCAAAGATAGCTGGCCACATATTAGTAAGGCTGAAGTAGTTTTAAGTGGCAAAGCAATGTCGATTGAGATAAGCAGCCACCGCCTATGATACCGCTCAGCGGTGGCAGATACCGCACGGTGGTAGCTTCCTAATAAAGGCTATGGATGAGATTATTTTTCAATTTTCTCATTTACTCTCTCTCTCTTAATTCAAGAGGAAGGAGAAAGCCAGGAGGAAAGATTAAGGGTATTCTATCCCTACAGAGGAGACAATCGTGTCATCAAATTTGGGAGTCGAAGCCAAATCCGCAGAAATGAAGCTGCGTTCTACCCGGATCAAGAGTAGGAGAAATGGCTCCTAAGTGTGTTGAAATTTTTGAAGAGAAAGAGGTAGCCTGGGTTGCTTGGGTGATCTGTCTACACGGTCTGTACGGACATGTTTGGCAGATAGTCAGGTTAGCAAAGGAGTGGCAGACAAGTTGTTCCCTAAATATAACCGGGCGGATAGGATTTTTATCCGCACAGTCTATCAGTTTTGTGAGGAATTGTCTTTGTATCTTCTTGTGTTGTGTTCGCACCAGGGATGGTTGGTGGTGTGGACTTACTCTAGTTTTGTACCATGTCCAGTTGTGCTCAGTTTGGGAGGTCTCGCGGTTAGCGCGGACAGCTTTCCTTGTTTGCCGAGTTCACCAGTTATTTGATTTGTGCCTTGGTTGTGGGCTTTGAGTGTGCGGATTGGAGTATTTTTCGCAGGTGCGTGCAGACTGGTGTTGTGTTTGTTAGTGTGCGAAGTTGTGGTGCTTCTGTAGTGTCTGCTGATGTAGCGAGCTGGCTATCTCGCTAGTCGTGGAGACTAGGCAGACTAGCATTGTGTCTGCTACTTGGCGGATACTCTCGGTGCTCGCCGTAAGATAGGGTGGTGATTCTATCAGCTAGTATTGAGATCACGCTCATCTCCTTTCCTATAAATATCCACCCTATCACATAAACTTTGCATCTAAATGAACAGTAAGTGAGCTCGAGTAGTTACTGCGGATAGGAATTTCTAATCGCGCAGTTTGGAGAGTTGACCAATTTGTGTTGTGCAGGTTGTGCAGATAGTGCTAAAAATCAGGGGATTTGGGGGATTTGTTCTGACTTCGGTCAGGGATCGTACAGACTCTACGGTTAAAAACCAGCAATTAGTTACAGGTCACGACTTACAACCAGGCAGTCTTCTCTTCTGTAACTCTTTCCCCATTCAATTAGATGTCCGCTTATGGAGACTTGTTTAGTTCGGCAGCATTTCTCGCGGCTATCTGGCAGTTAGGCAACCTCACGGTCAGACGGGTTGCAGATCAGCAGACAGAGTTCATTTTCAGTATTACAATAACGGGTTGTCCCCGAGGCTAGGTTTTGATCTGGCGACTTGGCGGCTTAAGTGGACTCCGTAGGCACCATGGCAGAGTAGGAAACTCCTCATTGAGACAACGCGGCTAGCTTTGAATCTCTTAGTTTTTCTTATACAGTAGGCAACTCCTCTTAGTTTTTCTTACAAATTGATTCACATATAATTCAAGTGCGACTGATGGTGGTTCAGGATATACCTTGCCCTGTAAAGATTGTTGATAGTACAAGGTTCTCTTCCTCTTCATGATCATCTGGTTTATATGGATTTAGATAGGTTGAGTGTTCCTGCGCCTTGTTTCCCAATTTTTGTAATTCACAAATATTTACATGGAATCAGAGGGAATAGAGACTTGAGTAGCAATCAATCGACAGTTTGCTTTATTGCTTCTAGAATTATATGTGAATCTGGGTTAGTGAAATGGAAGGTGGACTAGCAAGAGGTCTTTGAATTGAGCTTCTTACATCGACTAACATCAAGAAGTGGATGTCATATATTGAAAGCTATATTCTAGGCGAGGACCTCCGGGTGGTTATCTGCGGATACGATAGGAAAGAGTTTATTACTACTCCTAGCAATACTGATGTGGTGAGAGTTTGGATGAAAACAAACATGAAAGTGGAGTTTACTCTCAAGCTGGCTATCTCATTAGAACTCTTTGACCACATAATCGAATATAGATCAGCTGCGGAGATTTGTACTTCCATTGATGGGTTGTTCAACAGAAAGAATGTAGCTCGGCTACAATTCTTGGAGAATGAGTTGGCGACAGGCACTCAAGGAGATCTGCCCATATAAATGTTCTTCGTGAAGATGATGAACTTGTGCACTGAGATTTCACTGTTTGACCGTGATGAGACTATTTAGGAAGCAAAGTTAAAGAGCCACATAATCCGCAGTTTGCGGAAGGAGTATATGGACTTTGTCACATCTATTCAAGGCTGGGACACTCAACTGTCTTTGTTGGAGCTGGAGAACCTGCTGGCTTCATAGGAGAGCCTAGATAGACAGATGGTTGGAGTCACTCTCTAAAGGAGGTAGTGAGGCTCTTTTCTCAAGGAAGAAGAAGAGATGGGAGAAGAAGAAGAAGAAGCCTGTTGCTGGTGATGGCCCTTCAACTTCATATCAGCAAAAGAGGAGTTATACTCTTAAGCCAGATTGGATGAAGAAGGAAGGGCTCTGCTATTTTAGATATGTCTAGCAAGGTCACTTCAAGAATGACTGCAAGGTCAAGCTACAACCGGACCTTATTGTAGATAAAGAGGAAGCTGGTTCTAGTGCTGAGGAAGCTGGATAAGGAAATTGCATTCATGACAGGCGCATGTACCCATTCCTTATCCACCATCGACTATAATGATGATTGGATAGTGGACTCAGGGTGTGGTGACCTGCTCAACGGAGATGGGTCGAAGTTCTCCTCTCTACACACATTCTCAGGTTACTAAGGTATCATAACGGTTAATGATACAATTCATGCAGTCGAGAAGAAGGGTGTGGTTTCTTTAGGTAGTGATAATGGCCCACTCACCTAGATGAGTGTCTATCACGAACCGAGCATGAAGAATAACTTTTTCTCAGTGACCAACATGGTGGACACAGGCTATCACATTCTATTCATATTGATAGAAGTGAAGTTTCTCCGTAATGTGTCAGCGGTAAAGGCTGACGTTGCTCATGTAAGGTGAAGGTTATGGGACTTGTTTGTACTATCAACAAGTTCCTGTTTTGATTGGATACAGGCCAATGATAGTGCAGTTACCTGGCATGAGTAGCTGGGACACGTTGGAATTAACAAGCTGAAAGCTATGGAAGTGATGAGACTTGTGAAAGGCTTGATTAAGTTTTCATCCTTCAGTGACGGTTATATCTACATGTGGTTTCAATATGGAAAGGCTCATCGCCTTCTATTTGACAAGTCGCAGACCAGGAGCAAATCTCCATTGGAGTGTATCCATGGTGATGTAATGGGCCGATTATCAATGCTAGCCTTAGATGCAGCAGGTACGTGCTTGTCTTGATTGATGACTACATTAGGTAAACTTGGGCTTACTTCATGAAGGAGAAGTCAGACATTTTCCATTTGTTTATGGAGTTCAAGGTGTTGGTAGAGGGACGACATGGCCTGCGGATCAAGAAGTTTTGAATGGTCAACGAAGGTGAGTTCATTTCATCCGTGTTCTCTAACTTCTGCAAGAAGTATGGTATCCGAAGAGAGCTCACTTGTGCTCATACTTCCCAACAAAATGGAATGGCAGAGCGGAAGATCTGTCATCTTATGGAGACTTGTAAGTGTTGGCTTCATGCCAAAGGCGTTCTAAGCTCCTTCTAGGTGGAAGTGTCACAACCCGCATTTTCTCCGGCAGAGCAAGTATCAGAGTATGAGAAAACACCCGTCGTGATGCCACCTCAAGCAGGGGATAACTGCCAACGCTCAGGCGACGGAAACTATTACTATAAAAATATTCATAAGTTTAATGATTGAAAAACTGCTTATATATATATATAGGCCGTATCCCTCGGCTCAGTGGTTCATTAGCCCACTAGAAGGAAACATAATTTACGCTGCGGAAAATACCTTGATTCAATTATTTCAACATTCTACATGAGTGCAAACGTCCTCAAAGAACATCCCATGGTATGCAAGACTCTAGATTTAGTATAAGTAAGGAAATGCCTTTTACGCTAGTTGTAAAGTACTTCTTTTAAGTTTGAAGACATGAGATGTATGCCATGCTAATAGTAAGGTTTAATACCCAAAATAACTAACATGCATCCTAGCATAAAACATTCCCAAGAGACAAGTAACCGCTCCCAATTGGATAACCAAACAACATAGAAGAGTATACAGTAGACTGAGAAAACAACCACCGAAGGGCGCCAACAAACTGACACGAACCCCTCGGTGTACACAAAAGTCAGAGTCAACAAGCAACTACAATCTCACCTAAAGTGAGATAGACACTCCTGCAAAGCGGTCAACCAAAACACAGCTCCAAACTAGCTGCTCTGATGGCCGCAACCTTGACCTGAGGCATTCAAAGACAGAATACCTCAGCACAAATATAACAATGCAAGTGGCAAAAAGAGAGAAAAGCTCGAAGTTAATAAAAGATCGACAAACAGGGATGAACCAACCCTCAGCGAGCAAGCTGTCAAACTCTGCAACAAGTCAGTAAATGAACGAGATTATATCAAACAAACCATCAACAAAAGCTGAAGGAAATGCACCAAGTGCCTCGGGAAAACCACCCGCTTCGGCTCAAACCTACTGGAGCAAAGTAAGAAATGGCAAACCAGCCAATATCCATAACAAGGATAGGAGCAATAGTCCAAGAATCAAGATAGGACAATCATTAACATTTAGTGATCCTCGTCTCGGAGGAGTGGGTGACTTCAAAGGCATAAAATTTGCTTGTAACGACTTGGCAAGCTAAATTGCACAGCGTCGCCCGGCCCACTAGCAACCCATGGAGGACCCATGGCTCTCCAGTGGTGTAGCCGGAATCTACAAGACCTGTCACGGAAACCAACACCCACAGAACACCTCACAAAGACCTCGTCATCACTGCATGCTTGCAAGGCGATACAACTGACCATTCCCTCCACATTAACTTCTTACGACGTCTCCTGGACACACTTTCCAAGGATTGGGGTCAAAACCCCAAAACAGGCCCTCAAGGACCTCACTCAACGAAAACAAGGGACGACAGACAATTCCTTTGGAATTCGTCGAGTATCACCATTGATACTCGACATATTTGTTGAGAATGGTCGACGTAGCCGATGGGAGTCGTCGAGTATCGCCGCGATACTCGACGATTTTCCCTAAATTCGTCGAGTATCACGACAATACTCGACGATTTTGCCTGGGATTCTCGACGATTTGGCCTTCACTTCTCGACGACTCTACCTTGTCGTTCTTGCCGGTTCTCGCCGATTCTCGCCGATTCTTGCCGATTCTCGCCGATTCTTCCTTGTACTCTCGCCGAATAAGCCTCAGCAGTCTCGTCTATTGCCTTAGCATTCTCGACGAAAATGCCTTAGCGTTATAAGACGGTTAGGCCACGGGTAACACCGTACTCGTCGATTCCTCGAAGGGCTCTAAGTCCCCTTTCCTACCTTAGCCTAGATTTCTCATAGATAACAGCCCTATTATAACTTACACCTAGTCAAACCGGGAGCAAGAAAGGAAGATAATAGGGAAGAATGGAGCAAGCAAGTGAAGAAGTTCCACTTGCCTCAAAACCCACGGAAAAGACGCCGCCCGTCCCAGCCGCTTCCAGATCCGGCCACAAGGAGCACCGAACAACGGTTCCTGAAACTTTTGGGAGCGAAATCAAGCCAAAACCCCTAACCCTAACTTTCAAAAGTCAAGGAAACGGACAAAGCTTACCTCTACCGAGAAGCTCTTGCCGAGAGCAGCCCGAAAATCCACTCAGAAAAGGTAAACGAACCCTCCAGCTCCGCACACCGCCGACCAAAGCCCCGCCGAGTCCGCCTCTCCCAGATCTTTCGCGAAAACGAGGACGCCGTCGGGTGCGGGAAGAAGAAGATGCCGACCGGCCCCAAACCCTTTCTATCCTATTTATACTCTAATAAAACCTAATATATTATGTAATATAAATATATATAATAACACACAATCTTAATACAACGCCCAACACAAACGAACTCGGAAACACGCGAAACTCGCGCCGTAGCCAAAAACCAACGCTACGAACGCGACGGCGAGGTCGAAATCCTAATCCGATGAGCCAAACTCAAGAAAACACCTACCAAAGCCAAAACACAAGCGGCTCCGCCGAGTCACCAAACAGACCCGACCTGCTAGGGAATCTAGCCAACAGGCTAAGATACAACCCTACAGAGAACTCAAAGAGCCTAATCATGCTCTAACAACGGCATACGCCAAACACGTGCTAAGGTAACGCTTCCAAGGATATCGGAAAAACCAGGGGCGTTACAGTCACACCCCCTAAAAGGAAGTTTCGTCCCGAAACTTAGATCACGAAGCGAAGAAAAGACAGAAGAAAAAAACACAACAGGAGAGTTCTAAAACAAGAATACCAACCTGAGAAGACTAAGAGAACAACTGAGGATGCGACTTTCTTATTGCGGATTCCAACTCCCATGTCGCGCTTCTAGCATCCTGGTTTTGCCAGAGAACTTTAACCATCGGAATTGTCTTTTTCCTTAGCACACAATCTTGCGTTTCCAGAATACGGACAGGTTCTTCGATATACGAGAGATTAGGCTGCAACTGGGGCACTGAGTCAAGAACATGGCGATCACTACGAACACACTTCCGCAACTGGCTCACGTGAAAGTCGTTGTGAACGCCAGGGAAGGAATCAGGCAAATCCAGTCTATACGCAGAAATCCTGATGCGCTCTAGAATCTGAAAAGGTCCCACGTACCCGGGATCAAGCTTATGGTTTCTTCCAAACCTCTTAACACCTGGCATCGGAGAGACTTTCAGAAAAACCATATCCCCAACAGCAAATTCCAGATCAACTCTGCGCTGATTGGCATACTTCTCGTATCTCTCCTGAGCCAACCTCAGCTTTTCTCGAATATGCGTCACCGAAACGCTCATATCTTCCAACGCTTCTAGACCGAGCAAGGGTTTTTCCCAAACTTCTGCCCAAAACAAAGGGGTTCGACAATGCCTACCATATAACGCTTCAAAGGGTGCCATCTATAAGCTCTCCTGATAGCTGTTATTATACGCGAATTCCATCAATCCGAGGCGTTTATCCCATGCTCCACCATGGTCCAGAATATAACATCGAATCATATCCTCCAAGATCTGGTTCACTCTCTTTGTCTCTCCATTCGTTTGAGGATGATAAGCAGTAGAATATCTAAGGTCTGTGCCTAGGGCTCCCTGCAAGCTTTGCCAGAAACGAGACATAAATCAGGAGTCTCGGTCTGACACAATGCTTGTAGGTATACCATGCAGTCTGATAACTTCGTCCAGATACAATTCAGCTATCTTCTCCATGGAATAGTCAATCTTAAAAGGCACAAAGTGGGCACACTTGGTTAACTTGTCCACGATGACCCACACTGCATCATGAACTCGGGGAGATCTCGGTAAACCGGTTATAAAATCCATGGATAGACTCTCCCATTTCCATCTTAGTATGTCCAAAGGCGTTAGCTTACCACCCGGCCTCCTATGATCTGCTTTGACACGCTGGCAGGTATAACACTCAGATACAAACTTTGCAATGTCGTTCTTCATACCCGACCACCAAACAATCTGCTTTAAATCTCTATACATTTTGGTGGAACCAGGGTGATAAGCAACACTGGAACCATGCGCTTCACTATATATTCTCGCTCGGATGTCCCCAACAGCGGGAATACAGTATCTTCCATAGTATCTAAGGGTACCCGAGTCATCAATGGAAAAGTCAGGTAATTCCCCTTTTTCAGTCCTACTGAAGAGGTGTTGCAAATCAGGATCTTCCTTCTGATGAAGTCTAGTGAGAGTAATCCACGAAGGTTCTTCCACCTCTAAGCTGCTCGATGAAGCACTATTCCCTACCGTTATATCCATGAGCAAAAATTCTTCGATAAGGGATTGCACCGAGATATTAAAGAAACGCGTGGGCTTCCGGCTTAACGCATCTGCTACCATATTAGCTTTACCGGGATGATAGAGGATATCTACTTCGTAGTCCGCAACATACTCCAACCACCTACGCTGGCGCAGATTCAACTCCTTCTGAGTGTATACATACTTCAAACTTTTATGATCTGAATAAACCTTGCACGACACTCCATACAGCAGATGTCTCCACAACTTTAGAGCATAAATGATAGCGGCAAATTCCAGGTCGTGCGCAGGGTAATTCTTTTCATGCACTTTCAACTGTCTTGATCCATACGCAATCACCTTACTGTCCTACATCAATATGCAACCGAGTCCAACTCGCGAGGCGTCTACATACACAGCATACTCTACTCCTTGCACCGGCAATGCCAATACTGGAGCAGAACACAATCTTTTCTTGAGCTCCTGAAAAGCTTCTTCACAGGCCTCACTCCATACAAAGGCTGCGCTCTTTTGCGTAAGCCTGATCAACGGCGCAGAGAGCACAGAGAATCCTTCCACAAATCTTCTATAGTAACATGCCAATCCTAGAAAGCTCCTGATTTCCTCAGGCGATGAAGGTCTCCTCCAATCCAAGACTGCAGCTATCTTTGCAAGATCCACTGAGATACCTTCCTTACTTACTATGTGTCCTAGGAATGACACCTGAGACAACCAGAACTCACACTTGCTAAGCTTCACATACAACTTGTGCTCCCTTAGAGTAGACAAGACTAAGCGCAAGTGCAAGGCGTGCTCATCTGCATTTCTAGAATACACCAAGATATCATCAATGAATACCACCATGAATTTATCCATAAAATCCCTGAACACTCTGTTCATCATGTCCATAAAAGCTGACGGTGCGTTTGTTAATCTGAAAGACATTACCCGAAATTCAAAGTGTCCATAGCGAGAACGAAAAGCAGTTCGTGGGATGTCCGACTCCCGGATTCTTAACTGATGGTAACCTGAACGGAGGTCAATCTTCGAAAATACGGAACTACCTCGCAATTGATCGAACAAGTCATCGATCCTGGTTAATGGGTATATGTTTTTAACAGTCACTTTGTTTAGCTCACAGTAGTCGATGCATAGCCTCATCGTTCCGTCCTTTTTCTTCACAAAGAGCACTGGCGCACACCAGGGGGAAGAACTGGGTCTAATAAAGCCACACTGCAACAACTCATCTAGCTGAGTGCGCAGCTCCTCTAACTCACGCAGCGCCATTCGGTATGGTGCCTTAGCAATAGGGCGAGTGCCCGGCTCCAGGTCTATAACAAATTCCACTTCTCTTTCAGGAGGAAGTCCGGGAAGGCTAATAGGAAAGACATCCGGAAACTCACTTACCACAGAAACATCCTCAACCCGAGGCCCAACCGAAGCAGCTTCCAAAGCAGAAATGGAAACAAGGAAAGAATCACAGCCAGACTCTAGAAGTTTGCGAGCACATACCGCAGAAATGATCGAAGATTCCTAACGCGGAGAACCAAACACACTCATGGGCTGGCCATTGCCACCTCTAAAGTCCATGCGCTTGTGCTTACACTGAATGACGGCATCATAGCTGGACAACCAGTCCATGCCTAAAATCACGTCAAAGTCATCCAAATCTAGCACCTTCAAATCCGCAAAGACTAGAGAACCACTTAGGAAGATGGGGCATTTCTGAATACCCTGGCATGACCTCACCAGCTCTCCTGAAGGAAGCTTGATTCTTAGGGAGGCATCTAACGAGTCGGGAGTCCAGCGGTGACGGTCTACAAAACTCCTTGCCATAAAGGAGTGAGTAGCTCCTGAATCGAACAAAACTCGCGTCCACTTACCGTTCACCTTAAAGTCACCTAAACACATAGCGTGCACAACTAAATTACGGAAAACTAAGGATCTACTAAGAGAGTTAACTACTAAACCAGGGACTAACCTGAGATCACTTGAGTCGAAGATTGGGCTTCCTCCTTGGTTAACACATTCAACTTTCCCTTTCCTTTGTCCATGTGTGGTACTGGCGGAGGTAGAGTCTGCAATGGAACTGCATTCAGCGCGGGCTGGCTCTGCGGACAATTTGCTCTCTTGTGCCCCTTCTGTCCGCGGAGGAAACAAACTCCAGCCTTCTTGCGACAATGGGCCGCATCATGCCCGCTCCTCTGGCAATAAGAACAGACCTGACTCCCCTTTGGAGCATCCTGGATCGCGTGGACCTGAGACAACTTATGTGCATCCAGTCTCTTAAAGCACCTCTCGAAGGGATGACCTGGCCTGCCACAGAAACTACACGCTTCTTTCCTATCTTTCTTCGCCGCAGGGCTAGATGTCTTAGTACTTCCCTCTTCATCAGATTTCCTCTTGTCCTTCTTTGCATGCGCTCCCCTATTCTTTGCATTCTCAATCGCCTCAACCTTCAAGGCAGCTTCAACCACTTCCGCAAAGGTCTCCGACTTGTACGCGCTAACCAACTGTTGAATGTCATATCTTAGACCACCTAGGAAACGTTTTACCCTGCCTTCTTCGGATTCAACTAATGTTGGGGCAAAACGACTTAGCTTGCTAAACTCCACTTCGTACTCACCCACCGTGAGATGTCTCTGCTTCAAGTGCAAAAAGTTGTTCATCAGGCGGTCCCGCTCGACCGATGGCAAAAACTTCTTCAGTAGCATACTTTTGAATGAGTCCCATGAACATCCATCAACAAGACTCTCCTTCTCTCTAATCCACCAACTCTTCGCAAGACCTTTAAGTTGATATGCCGCAAACATAACCTTCTGATTGGCGGAGATGCCGGAATAATAAAACATTTCCTCGATGGCGATGATCCAATCATCTAATGCCATGAAATCTGCTCTACCGTCATATGAAGGAGGTCCTAGTCGCTGGAAGTGCGAAATAACATTCATCTCTAGCGGTAGCATTGCTGGTGGAACTAGAGCAGCAGGGGGAGAAGGGATAGCTTGGCCCTGGTCCACAATGGTTTCCTGGGCTCTAGGCTGCTGCCCGGCAACCACAGCCAACAACGATTGTATCTGAGACTGCATATCCACCATCTGCCTTGTCAGGGCCTCATTACTTTATCGCAACCCTTTAATCACAGCTTCATTCTGAGCACCAGAAGACTCCCCTTCTGACTGGGGGTTCGATCTCGTCGCAATGCGTCTAGGCGGCATTCTATAGAACAAACGGGCATCTAGTCAAAAATTTGCCTAAGGCATCACAGACTGGGAGAAAATTCCCCTCAAAAATAATCGGGTTAGAAATCTACCGACACCGGCAAAAGGCTTCACAAGGACCTAGCTCACAACACCGAAGCTAGAAAACTCAAATACTCAGATTCAGATTGGAATCAGAACAAACAACTGGCACTTACCATGCAATGGCATGGCCCGTAAGCTCAGAGGCTGCCGCACCTGCTATGGGCCACACAGCATGGCCATAAACCAGCGCCGCTACAGGACAGTAGCCCGATGCACCCTCGATCAGAACTAGAGGAGGACAAACACTAACACTTGCTGTTACCTTGCTCTGGGAGATCATAGAATGATGTCATGCCTCTAACTTGTGCCTATGATATGAATGAATGAATGTTTAAATTTCATTTTAAATCATGAGTGTACATATGTCATCTTGCAGATCTTTAACTTGGCACGTGTGCTTATGTGATGACATGCTATGGATGTTGTGCTATGCATTCTAGGAAAAAGGCCTTAGTGCATGCTATGAGCGGCGTACACATACAATGTTATGCATCCCATACTACATAATATTGTATGTAACGAAGTAAATTAAACGTGCTAATGCGCATCCATGTGACAGTGGTTATGCATCCCATACTACATAACCGTCATATGTTGCCTCTTATGGTGGATTCATATACAAACACATATTATGCATCCCATACTACATAATATGCCTCGTATACTTCTTTTCATGCTATGAGTGTAGTGTCCATGCTTCCATCAAGATCTACTGATGACATATTGGTGTGTGTATGCAAAGGAATGCTACCACCAGGGTTTTGCTCGGGGCAAGTTGTTCGACTGACTTGCCAAACCAACCGACCCTTTGCAAAACCTGGCTCTGATACCAACTGTCACAACCCGCATTTTCTCCGGCAAAGCAAGTATCAGAGTATGAGAAAAGACACATCGTGATGCCACGTCAAGCAGGGGATAACTGCCGACGCTCAGGCGACGGAAACAATTACTATAAAAATATTCATAAGTTTAATGATTGAAAAACTGCTTATATATATATAGGCCGTATCCCTCGGCTCAGTGGTTCATTAGCCCACTAGAAGGAAACATAATTTACGCTGCGGAAAATACCTTGATTCAATTAGTTTAACATTCTACATGAGTGCAAACGTCCTCGAAGGACATCCCATGGTATGAAAGACTCTAGATTTAGTATAAGTAAGGAAATGCCTTTTACGCTAGTTGTAAAGTACTTCTTTTAAGTTTGAAGACATGAGATGTATGCCATGCTAATAGTAAGGTTTAATACTCAAAATAAGTAACATGCATCCTAGCATAAAACATTCCCAAGAGACAAGTAATCGCTCCCAATTGGATAACCAAACAACATAGAAGAGTATACAGTAGACTGAGAAAAAAACCACCGAAGGGCGCCAACAAACTGACATGAACCCCTCGGTGTACACAAAAGTCAGAGTCAACAAGCAACTACAATCGCACCTAAAGTGAGATAGACACTCCTGCAAAGCGGTCAACCAAAACGCAGCTCCAAACTAGCTGCTCGGACGGCCGCAAGCTGGACCTGAGGCATTCAAAGACAGAATACATCAGCACAAATATAACAATGCAAGTGGCAAAAAGAGAGAAAAGCTCGAAGTTAATAAAAGATCGACAAACAGGGAAGAACCAACCCTCAGCGAGCAAGCTGTCAAACTCTGCAACAAGTCAGTAAATGAACGAGATTATATCAAACAAACCATCAACAAAAGCTGAAGGAAATGCACCAAGTGCCTCGGGAAAACCACCCGCTTCGGCTCAAACCTACTGGAGCAAAGCAAGAAATGGCAAACCAGCCAATATCCATAACAAGGATAGGAGCAATAGTCCAAGAATCAAGATAGGACAATCATTAACACTTAGTGATCCTTGTCTCGGAGGAGTGGGTGACTTCAAAGGCATAAAATTTGCTTGTAACGACCTGGGAAGCTAAATGGCACAGCGTCGCCCGACCTACTAGCAACCCATGGAGGACCCATGGCGCTCCAGTGGTGTAGCGGGAATCTACAAGACCTATCACGGAAACCAACACCCACAGAACACCTCACAAAGACCTCGTCATCACTGCATGCTAGCAAGGCGATACAACTGACCGTTCCCTCCACATTAACTTCTTACGACGTCTCCTAGACACACTTTCCAAGGATTGGGGTCAAAACCCCAAAACAGGCCCTCAAGGACCTCACTCAACGAAAACATGGGACGACAGACAATTCCTTCGGAATTCGTCGAGTATCACCATTGATACTCGACGGATTCGTTGAGAATGGTCGACGTAGACGACGGGAGTCATCGAGTATCGCCGCGATACTCGACGATTTTCCCTAAATTCGTCGAGTATCACAACAATACTCGACGATTTTGCCTGGGATTCTTGACGATTTGGCCTTCACTTCTCGACGACTCTACCTTGTCGTTCTTTCCGGTTCTCGCCGATTCTCGCCGATTCTACCTTCTACTCTCACCGAATAAGCCTCTGCAGTCTCGTCGATTGCCTTAGCATTCTCGACGAAAATGCCTCAGCATTCTCGACAAAAATTCCTTAGCGTTCTAAGACGGTTAGGCCACGGGTAACACAGTACTCGTCGATTCCTCGAAGGTCTCTAAGTCCCCTTTCCTACCTTAGCCTAGATTTCTCATAGATAAAAGCCCTATTATAACTTACACCTAGTCAAACCGGGAGCAAGAAAGGAAGATAATAGGGAATAATGGAGCAAGCAAGGGAAGAAGTTCCACTTGCCTCAAAACCCACGGAAAAGACGCCGCCCGTCCCAGCCGCTTCCAGATCCGGCCACAAGGAGCACCGAGCAACAGTTCCTGAAACTTTTGGGAGCAAAATCAAGCCAAAACCCCTAACCCTAACTTTCAAAAGTCAAGGAAACAGACAAAGCTTACCTCTATCGAGAAGCTCTTGCCGAGAGCAGCCCGAAAATCCACTCAAACAAGGAAAATGAACCCTCCAGCTCCGCACACCGCCGACCAAAGCCCCGCCGAGTCCGCCTCTCCCAGATCTTTCGCGAAAACGAGGACGCCGTCGGGTGCGGGAAGAAGAAGATGTCGACCGGCCCCAAACCCTATCTATCATATTTATACTCTAATAAAACCTAATATATTATATAATATAAATATATATAATAACACACAATCTTAATACAACGCCCAACACAAACGAACTCGGAAACGCGCAAAACTCGCGCTGTAGCCAAAAACCAACGCTACGAACGCGACGGCGAGGTATAAATCCTAATCCGATGAGCCAAACTCAAGAAAACACCTACCAAAGCCAAAACACAAGCGGCTCCGCCGAGTCACCAAACAGACCCGGCCTGCTAGGGAATCTAGCCAACAGGCTAAGATACAACCCTACAGAGAACTCAAAGAGCCTAATCATGCTCTAACAACGGCATACGCCAAACACGTGCTAAGATAACGCTTCCAAGGATATCGGAAAAACCAGGGGCGTTATAAGAAGGGATGGCCTATGCATCCTCTATCATCAATCAGATGCCTATAAGTCCAATCAACATGAAGTTGTTGGATCTAGTGGCCAACCTTATAGATGGTGAATAAGGTTTGCATCATTTATCAAAAATTCGAATTATTCCATTCCAAGGAAAATCTAGTTCAGGAAGCTACCACAGGGCTTTAGGTATCTAATTCATGGCGGTATTTCTCTAAACTCGCTTTTTTAAAAAGATTCTCCCTAGAGATCTATGCACACATCAGGACATCACAAACTAACATTCACAGCAGTACTCACAAATAAAGAATCAGGAAATGAATTTCATTGCAAAGACTATATCAACTACTTTTTTAACAATTATAATATCTTGATCCCCATGATGCCATAGATTGAAGACGATGAGTGAAAAAGCTTTTTCATTTTCTATACTGGCTCGCTCCTTCAATCAGTTGTCTCTCTTCCATTCCCTCCAAGAAAGGTCTTTGAGTCGGCTCTTCACCTCCACGCAAGGAAGGGTCTTAGAGCCCCGCTAGATCACCCGATCTAGACGTACCTTCCTCGGGACGATTTCTCACGTAATCCTACCCTGGATTCCGAATTCCTTCCCCAGTCAATTTCCCTCACCATAAGAATAGAGAGAAAAAGGAAGATTATAATTAAGAGTTTAAATGATTTAAAAGATTAAAATCTCCCTCTTGATGATTCCCTCGTCGAGCAATTCGCGACCGGTGCCTGAGATTTTTGTGTGCTTGCAACTGGGCGTCTCTTCATTGTCGATAAAGTTCGTGGCTCACCGAATTTCTTCGTGCACAATTGTCAGGGTGGAGGTCTTCTTTTCCTTCAATAGAGATGGCGGAATGAACCACAGAGAGGCGGCCAAACCCGAGGAGTCGTAGATCTGAGTCTCTTTTCATCTTGATAAGGAACACACGAAACGAGGCACCTTTTTATACGTATTTGTAAAAATATGCTACCAACGACAGTAAGGCTAGCTCCCAGATGTATGTTTGTGCGCTTAATCCTAACAACTGCCCTCCAAATCAGGAAAAATATTCAAAACGAATATTTTCCTTTTTCTAATGCTAGCACGACACGGTAGGTAGATAGCGCCTGATGGTAGTGCAGTCATCTCGATGCTTACGTCTCGAAGATATTTGAGTGTGTTACCACGGTGCGGTACCAAGCTAATACCTGGCAGTAGTACAATTATCTCGATGAATCAACTAGTCTCGACGAATCAACCAGTCTCGACGAACGTTGATTATGCTACCGTGGCGTGGTACCAAACTAATGCCTGATGGTACTTCAGTTTTCTAGACATATCCATTTGTCTCGACGATTCAATATGTCATGAAGATCATTTAGTGGTCTACCACGACGCGGAATCAAGTCAGCGCATGTGAAGTAGGTTTCTGAGAGACTGGATGAATTAATTCATCGAGCTTGTGCGGCGCGGTAGATTCCCAAAAACCTTGGTCATTTAATTTAATCTACCACTTGGAGTTAGCTACTACCGCTCGGCTATAGGTTCCTGAGGAGAGCTCCTTGTATTTCTTGGACCTATAAACCTGCACACTCTACCAAACACAAGATGTAATCAAATAAAATGTGGGATTATATATTATCAAACTAAGGATATGTGAACCGTCGACTCCAACAATCTCCCCCTTTTGATAATAACAAGTGTCGTTCATGAGATATAATAATGAAATGCAATATACAATGTATATATATAAGATATAGTCTTGAAAGCTCATGTTTTAGGTGCTATATAGCTCCACTACACGCGCGCTCCCCCTATATATGTGTTCTACATGCTCCCCCCATCTAAACGCACAAAGTGAAATAAGCTCCCTCTATATATGACCCACACTTACCCATGACTCATAAACCATCTATTCTCCCCCTTTGATATTATCGAAAGGGCATTGCCTGGACCATAAATGAACCTACACATGCACGGGAGAAATGGAATGCATTATATAATGAGCATGAGAAAGAAAGTAAATAGTGCATGTTATAGAAAGTGAAACGAGAGGCAAAAATAATAGTTGTGATCAAGCATGAAATCAGAGAATATTACAGGTAGAGGTCACACGGATGAGTGCAGTATGTAGAAGTAGTTTGAAATTATCGTTCAGAGTTACACAAGATTGGACATCACATGTAGACTAAGTACCGAACGATGTAGAGTACAATGTTACGAGAGTTATAGAATTAATGCAGAGGAACATTGTACAGGTCATGAATAGAAATCATGTATTTGAACTTGCGTGCTATAGATATATAGTATCATGTCACTCTAATTCTTATGCATGGAAGCGTTAAAATGAGCAATGACGTGTGAACGTGTAGCATCCGAAGGCAAACCCCAAGTAGAGTGAACATACATTACATGGTTTATCACACTAAGTAAAAATGCTATTATGGGATAAATAAGGTGAAAATTCACATCACGGTGCTATCTACGAGATATCAAGAATTCAACTAGGGGTCATAAGCTTAAGGTACTAGTCTGTGCACAAGATCAAAATGATTTTTAGACCAAGGTGCTCATCCTCACAATACTCATAATGACTTATTAGGAGGAGTGAGTAGTGCTTGGGGGGTATCCTTGACTCAAGGCTTGATAACATTCATTGCTTGTTATCTATACGCGTTGAGCTATCAAATTCAAAAATTTGTTTTGTTTGGATTTTAAGGACCTCAAATCAATCGAAATCTACCCACATAGATAGATAAATTTTAACTTGTACACACAGGACTTGACCACTAGAGATTTTCCCCAAAATTCCACCCTTTATAAAAATGCATATGCATCGTGACATTGATTCTTCAAGTTATTTATAACATGGCCAACACAATATCACAATTTATATCATATAAGCATAAACTTTCTACATGAGTGCTCCGTCTAGGGATGTGTGAATAGTGTAACATCATTCCGCTATCTAAATCCTCACACGTACCTAGAGGCATATTCGATGAACACAAATATATCTACTTGTACTCAGTAGCTATGAACCTATAGATTCGACACATCATGACAAAGGTAGACAATGTTCATAGGGATTAACATGCCTAATTTCAACATTGTACGTAACCATTATGCTATAATTTCTAGCCTTGTGTATCATAAAAGTGATCAGTCCATAGTTTTTTTGTTATTTAAGTGTTTTATATAGATTTTATTGTTTAAAGATTTGACAGAAATAAATAAAAATACCACAAATCAAGCAAAATCAACGAATAAGTAGAATGTAAATAGGTAAGACTTGTTTTTGTTTTATTTTTCATTTTTTTATCTTTATATATATATATATATTTTGAAAATGAAAATAGAAATAGAAAACAACAAAAAAACAGACAAATGCACCATGACTAGAAAGAAAGTTCAACAACACCCAGCTCGAGTCAATGTAAAGGGAAACGTGTATTTGGGAGGGGTTTTATGAATATGTCAGCTAGTTAGTCGTCGGTGCCAATGAATCTTACTCTCATGTTCTCTTTCTTAATGTGATCCTGAATGTAATGATGACAAACGTCAATATGTTTTGACCATGAGTGAAGCACTAGACTATTTGTCAAATCTGTTTCACTCTTGTTGTCGCACCTAAGAGTAACGTTTCTACAAATTAGGCCAAAGTCTTCTAACATTTGAGACATCTAAAATGCTTGTGCGTGACAACTCCCTAGGGGAATATACTCAACTTGAGCAATAGAGAGGACAACCAAGTTTAGTTTTCTACCTGACCATGATACTAGTGCCGGAACAAGGAAGTGACAAGTACCACTCGTGGTCTTGTAATCAAGTAAACATCCAGCATAATCGGAGTCCGAGTACCTATGGAGTGTGAGATCAGTGGTTTGTGGGTACCAAAGACAAAGATTTTGGGTGCCAATAATATACCTAAAGATATGTTTAACCGCTTTCAAGTGTGATTCTTTAGGATTGGCTTGATATCTAGCACATAAACAAACCGCGTATCTAATATCGGGCCTAGATGCACTTATGTATATTAGTGATCCGATCATTCCTTTAAAGATAGTTTGATCGACCGAAAAGCCACTTTCATCCTTTCCTAATTTTAAACAGGCACTCATTGGAGTCTTTACTTGTTTTAGATTCTCAAAGAAAAATTGCACAAGCATATCTTTTTTGTATTTCGTTTGACTTATAAAGATTCAATCGTTACATTGAGAAATCAGAAAAAACTAAGAAATAAGATAACTCTCTGACTATACTCATTTGAAATTCAGATTGCATTAAAGTGACAATTTTTTTGAATAAATTATCATTGTTGCACCAAAAATAATATCATCCAAACAAATTTGTAAAAGAATTAATTCAAGATTCTCGTGCTTCATAAAGAGAGTGGTTTCCACGCTACCCATCCTAAACCCATGCCCTATTAGAAAAGTCGAGAGCATATCATACCAAGAACGGGGTTATTTCTTCTATCTGTATAAGGCTTTCACCAACTTGTACTTGTGATTCAGATAGTCAGCATTCTTGAATCTAGGGGTTTCTCCAAATACACCTCTTCCTTAATATATTTGTTCAAGAATGCACACATAACATCCATTTGATATAATTTAATTTATTTAAAACTTACAAACGCTAAGAACATACGAATGGATTCAAGACGTGCAACCGGTGCAAATGATTCCTCAAAATCTACGCCTTCTATCTACAAGTATCCTTTTTCCACTGAAAAGTTGTAAATATACGTATTTTTTAGTACTTTATTTACGTTGTTTTTAATTTATTTTCATAGTTTTAAATTATTTTTTTCAATAAATTTTTTTTTATATATTCCCTTCTAACTTAGCTTTATTTTTGTTTTCAAAAAATTTTAAAAAAAGTAAAAAATTTCAAAGTACACGCTAGTGTCCATTTGGTCACGCTCGTGACCTGAGCGTGTCACTTTGACGCCTTTGGAAAATTGATGTCTGTCAAGAATTCGTGAAAAGAAAGAGTTGCACGCCCCTATTCAGATTAACATGCCCGTGTCACGCCAGCTGACTCAACATTCGTCGAACTTGACTCAACACTCGACGCTCGATGTTCATCGAATTTGACTCAACAATCGACGCTCGACGTTTGTGGAACTCGACTCAACGCCAGTCAACACTCAGTGCCAGTCAACACTTAATGCCTCCAGGCTGATAATACACTCAATTCTTCATACACGCCTGTGTCATTAGGCGCACAGCCGTAGCCGCCTTAAATTTTCAAGACAAGACGCCGCCAGATAGGCAAGGACTCCACGCTTTCGCCACTCACGCCCATCCTACATGCTCGTGACCGATGAACACACCCGTGACTTCCACATGGACCTTCCAGAAGTGCCCTGAAGTCAACTTTTTACCTGCTTTTCGACTTCACCAGCATGCCAGTGGTACACGGCCCCCAGTCACGCCCGTGACCAGGGTGTGTAACCCAATTTTTTTACTTATAAACAGAACTTTTTGTAAGGTACAAGGGTTCACCTTTTTGGAACCATTTTGCTTTAGGCGTGGGGCTGCTTATGTTTTTTCCATGCTATGTAAGGAGAATTTTCTCCCCCTCTATTTTAAGTTTGTTTTAGCTCTTTGTAACACCCATTTTCCTTAAAAAAATTTGTAGATTTTCTCTTCTTATTGTGTATTGGAATGCATCAGATTGCCCCACCCCCAGTGATCTTTTGTCTCTTCTTTTTTCTTTGTTTTCTAGTGTTTTGATTACTTAGTTTTGTTTTAGATTTTCTCTTATAATTAATTGTTATTCTAACTTTTCTTCTTGTTTCCCTTAGCCTTTTTTAGCCTTTATGTTGTTTTTGAGCTTTCAAATCATTCTTATAAATTTGAAAAAGGGTTTTCAAATTGGTTTTTAATTTTCATTAACTTTGATTTTCTCTTTTCGGATGTAAAAGTTTTTGTTCTGTTTAGCTTTATTTCCACTTTTTACACACTTTTATGAAGGTATAAGAATGGATTTATGATTATTTTAATTTTTGTAACACTTTGATTTTTGTTTTTAATTTTCAAAACTTTTGCTCCTTTAATTTTTTATTGTCACTTTTTATGCATTTATATCAGATTCCAGGAGAAGATTTGTAATTATTTTAATTTTTTGATCACTTCATTTTTCTCTTTTTGTAGAGTGTGTGCATATAGAGGTTAGATTTTATAGTATTTTATTGCTTTCCTTTTATTGCTTTCTTCAATTTTGTAGAGTGTGTGCATGTATGAGATAGACTTTTTTGCTTTCCTTTATTGCTTTCTTTACTGCTTTCATTTCCAGTCTACTCGTTTGAGAAGGACTAGCAATTTCAATTATATCATTTCCTTTTTTTTGGCTTGGGTCTACGTGAATTCTTTTTTAGTATTTTTATAATCATTTAGTGTTTATTTTCTAACTAATGTCTCACCAAACCCATAAGCGGTCCCCATTCCGATGAGTGGTTAATCGCTCTTAGCCGTCATTATTGAAGAGCATTGGGACACAAAAATATTTTTAAATAATTAAAGGTATTCTTTTTCTCTTTAATTAAAGCACTTAAGGTTTTCCCATGTAGACGACGCGTAGGACCACATATCGATGTGTGGGCTCTATTTCTGTTGTCCATATGCTAGCTAGCCGAGAGGCCGTGTGTATTGACTAATCTCCCTTGGGTAAAGAGAATTGCATGCATAACCTCAAGAGAGGAGAAGCGGAATTCTACTGGATTGGGTTCCCCACCCAATTTCGGGGTTCTTAGCGTAATGCGAGCATTAAGAGGAATCCTTCGTCGGAGGAGAGCCCGGTCAAATAGTATTAATGTTCAGGTGAGCGATAGTCCTAGAGATAGGTAAGCTCATTTTTTTGGAGCCTACATGGCCAAGTCGCCCTTTAATTAATTTGAAAGCTAGGATCTCTAGTTAACTAAAATAATTTTAGTATTAAATATTTTGATACCGAGCATTATTTCTTCATCGATTTTCTAAGTTTTCTTTCTTTATTTTTAAAACTGCCTTAGATAATTAATTAACCCGACAAGTTAGTCAGCGGTAAAATAATAGTCCCTGCTGGAGGAGTAGAAATAGTCAACCCGACATCGAGAACAATATGACCTCGATATTCCCCACCGTAATATCCTATACCAAATGTGATAGGTGCATTTGCCTCCTTTCATTAAACTCATTTTTAGCACTGCGATGTTTGACCCCAGCCGATCCCTACTGCAACTTTAAATAAAAAGAGGCGGGCTTGACAGCCTTCAAGTTTTTGTACCACTATCGAGGATTTCCGTATTGTTATTTTGAATTGAGGAAGTTATTACATTTACCTATATATATAATAATCTAAACAAAATTATCTTCAAAAGTATGCTAAAAACTAAAAAAAACACTACTTAAAAAAAACTTATCTAAAAATCTAAAAAATATCTTAAAAACTAAAAAAACATGAAAACTCTACTTAAAAATCAAAAAATTCTTCTCATTTGTCTTAGTATTTTTTTATTTCTATTTCAAAAATAAAAATCAAAAAAATTATTATGTATTATTTTTTAAAAAAAAACATAAAAGGCCGGCTGCCTGTTTTTTCCTCTCCTTTTTTATTTCGAAAATCCAAAATCCAAAAAATGAAAAAAAATCAAAAAACCAAAAAGTTAATTATATATAGCTAGCTGCCTATAAAACTATTTACTCGCTTCCATCCTCCTCTGTTTAGAACCTCACATAAAAAATAACCCCCGCCTAAATAGTTAAGCTACACGACTATAAACAAAGCGCTCGTGGGAGGCACCCCATGTTTATCTTTTTGCACTTTCTTTTATTTTTGTAGGGTTTCTAAAACGGGCCTCCCTGAACACGTTCCAGGGAAGGTCCTACCCCCTTCATCATTATTTATGTACATACCTGCATTTATTTTTTTATCGTTCCTTATACTTACATTGGAACATTGGGGACAATGTTGGAATTAAGTATGAGGGTGTTTTCCTATTTTTTGTACTTTCATTTTCTGTACCTCTTTAAAAACAAAAAAATGAAAACAAAACAAAATTTTTTTATAAAATTAAAAATTAAAAAAATAATAATAATTTGTGTTTCCATCACCAAAAATCAAAAAAATAATAAAACAAAATTTCCAAAAAAAATTTACTTTGTAAATATTTTTATAAATATTCTCTTTCCCCTCTTCCTTTCTCTCTCATCTTTGTAAATAATTTCTCTTCCTCATCTTGTAAATATGTTCGTAAATGAAAAAAAAAGATCATAACTCAAAAACTTTCAAAAAAGAGAATAATCCTAAAAAATACAAAAAATGATCATAACTCTAAAAAAATCCAAAAAAATTTTATTATGAAACCAATAAATTGAATACACCATTCTGAACCTCCTTGCTTTCCAAAAATTTTGTTTAAAGTTTTATTTATAAGCGAATTTTATTAATCCTTTATTTACTATTTGTTTATTAATTAGAGTTTGATAGATTTAAGTGTCCAGGGTTATGTTTTAAAGAATTTATTTTACATTATTCTTAAGATAGGAGACTCATTTTCGGCACTACTTCTAATTTATCTAAAATAGATGCACTGGAATTATGTTAGAAATGATCAAACTATGGTGATGGAGATGACGACCCTCAACATATTTAAGACGGTGACAGCGCGGTTACAAAAGAACTTTCTTCGCCTTCAAATAAAGATTTGCGGGGCTGTGATGACCATGTGGAGCGTCGCCATAATATCCGCCCGGGGTTCGAACCAATTTATTAATAATTATTAATAATTTTTAAGTCATTTTTATGTTGGTTTTAATTTTAATTTCATGTGTAATGAAGGGTGCTTATAACCATCATGTGTTGTTTTAATTATTTCATTTCATGTATTATGATGGGTGCATATAACCATCATATTTATAATTTCAATTTTGAATTTTGAATGGAGAGTGATTGAGTGGTGTAGGCTATATATAGCCATGTTATGAAGGATTGATTGGAGAGAAGAAGAATAAGAAAATAATCCCTCTAAAGATCTTTTGAGATCCTCCTCCCCCCTTAGCAATATTCGGCCATCCCTCTTTCCCCCTCTTCCATGGCAATTTCGGCCACCCTCCTCCCTCTCCTTCTTGTGGAATTCGGCCACAAGACTCCTACTCTCTTTCCCTCCTCTTTTCTCACCTTAACAACCCTCTCCTACTCCTTTTCTCGCCTCAAAACTGACCTCCAACAAAGCAACCATTCAACCCACCTCCTTGAAGAAATCAGCCAAGGCTAAGATTTCCTTTATGGATTCCAACTCCAACGTAATGCGACGAAGGCGGACAAGTTTCTCTCCAACCGGCGTGACTCCGGTGGAGCCGTTGAAGAACCATTCAAGTAGAGAAATCAGAATCATCCATTCTGATAGCGTAACGAATCCTTTCTACCGATTGTGTGTTTCTCTTCCTAGATTAATTCCTGTGGTGGTAGATTCTTAGCGTTGAATTTTTGATAGCAATAAAAATTATGTCGTGGTGATCTTTCAATTGCTTTTGTTGTCCCTCTTAATTTCCTTTAACTTGGATAAAGGCTTGGAGAACCTTCATTTTCTTTTGTTGGGAGAGATCTACCTTTTCCGAATCGTATTTTATTTGGTAGATCTCTTTTTGTATAAAACCGCTCGTTCGGACCGGGTTGGTCATTTTAGTCGGAAAGAATATTGGCGTATCACCTCTATTTGATCCGTATAGGTTTGTCTACCCGTACGCTAGCATATAATTGATAGAATTAATTAACATGGTCCGCGTAAAGTGATTGTGCGAATATAGGATTTCGATTATGGAGAGGTATTCGTGCTAGTTCGTAGATCTATTCGTTGTCCAACGTGTAAGCCTGCATAAATTTGGTATTAGAGGGAGGTTCACGTAAATTTCCTAATGTGACCCCTCCCCCTTTTGCTTTTGTGCACTGACACGCACTTGCACGTTTCATAACACATCATATAAATCAATTTTTAAATTTTTGGTCTGCATATAGCGTCTTAAATTTTTCAATTTTTCTCAAATTTCAAAAAAATAAAATTTTGGAAATTATCTATCATTTTCTTAGTAAGAAAACCAAAAAAATTTATTTTTCATTAAGTCATTACTTTTATTAAGTTGTTCTAAAATTTAATTGTTGGTCTGCAAATAGCGGCATATATTTTTATTTTTAAGCAAAAAAATTCAAAAAAAATTTTAATAATCTTTTATTTATTTTCAGTAAGAAAATCCAAAAAAATATTTTATCACCATAGTTATTAAGTGGGAACAATTCCATCTTCGAAAATTAAATAGGGTCAGGTGCACTTCTCCTTGTATGTGCATACGTATTGGGTGAGTTTCCTCTCCGGTTCTCACTAAAATGGCATATGACGTATATGCTACCCGGTTAGACTATTCTTATGCTAAGGATATGGAAAAACACACCCCTAGGGCACACCATATTTATCCTACTTATGACGGTGTAGGTTTTCCCCAAATTTTTAGAGATTGGCTTAAAGGATTTGAGTATTATTTTAATTGCCACTTATGGGATGACCAAAAAAGGTTAACTTTGCCCGAGAGCGATTAGTAGGTCAAGCCCAGTTGTTTTGGTTAAACGAAGAGCTTTGTGTTGGTAGTTATCGTTACGCTTGGCCGCACATGCGTAGCATACTCTCAGATCAATTTGATCCCGCCTACCTTCGCCCTGCTAACACCAAGCCTATAAGTGAGTATAGTTTTGGCACTAGATCCATAGCTGTCGTTACGAATGATTATATACCAAATGCTTAGACCAAGCGACAGATAACTTATGATTTGACTAACCTTAAACAAGGGTAAAAGTCGGTCTCAGATTATATGTGTCTTTTTAAATATATGATGGTTAGAAGTAGTGTGAAGGAGCTGCCAGAGATCACCCTCTCTAGGTTTCGTAAATGGTTAAACCCCTACATCTAGTGTAAATTACTACGCTATTTTCACACCGATCTAGATGCCACTTTTATTACCGCAGTGGAAATTGAGAAGCACTACATTCCTAGGAATAAAGCTCACTCGTGTCAGACCATAAATGTCGTATTAGGACCACTACCCCCTATTAGGGAAACCTCTCCTAATAGGTTTTTTGCTATTGACTCAATAGATGTTACCACTTGGGTTATGCCTCCGTTATCCTCGACTTCTAAGTCCCTAGTGATAGTGATTGATACCCCCCGAGGATGCTAATGTCTATATACTATCTCTAGATTTTGAGGATGACCCCGTAGGTGAGAGTATTCTGACATGTTCGTTAGTGCAAGACAATTCTGATGCATCTGAGTCTGTGGGGTTCCCTACTGATCTAGAGGACGATGTTTGGGATGATGATGATAGTCCAAGCTGTGAGAGTATCTCTTTGTCTATTGCATGCCCTACTAGCATTATGTCTGTGCACCCTAGTATTGAGTGCCCTCTCCTGGATATGATACCCATTATATTAGAGCCTACAATTATACCCACTGAGATTTTATCTGACTTTCCTGAGGAGCTGTGAGTGAGGATTTTTCTACTATTATTGATGACCCTGATTTAGTGGATACTCCAACTTATTAGGACGATTTGCCTTATGTGAGAAGGTTATGTTTGGATGATTTTAGATCTGCAAACCCGAACGATAGTTATATTATGATATAACCATTATCTGAAGTTCCATCTAAATTAAATTTTCCGTCGTCGGTTCGATTTTGCCCATTTCTGAGACCTATACTGATTCTGAACTAAACGACTTGACTAGTGTGTCGGAAGAAATTGCATGCAAGAAACTTGTATTTTTGAATGATTCTTTGGTTTTACCCCCAGATGAGAGTTCATTGAAGTTATCACTGATCGGTGAAAGTTATTCTGATATGGATTTTATCCCAGGTTTGATTTTACCGACCCTTCCTCCTATCTATGAGCCCACATTCATTGACACTTTAGGACGTGACATTGGTAGTCCTAGACTGAGTTGTTGTGACATGCCCACTCTTTTAGTTCCTACCATGGCTTTGTCTCAGCACTTAGATATTAGTACGTTGATCGCGCTAGTTTTTGGTCGGTTCACCGTACCGCATAGATCTGACTACACGACGCATATGGCTATTTATTTCTCTACGTGTCTAGCTATGGTTCTATCCTCATCTGTTTCTGATTCCTTGGCTATTGTGCCTTTAGATGTGGTGTCTACTTCACATACCTATATCCCACACCCGATAACACGTATTTACCCACCGCCATTTGATGAACCTTTTTCCCACACGTTAGTGACCAAATTTATGCCCCATGGGTTGTATCGCTCACACCTCTTGACACATTCGGGAGTGTCCAACACTTTTAGTGTTTATGATGAGTGGTTTCCCTTGGCATATCTTTATGCCAAGCGTGAAAATAATAATTATAAAATTTGGACTGCAAATTTGAAGCCTATGAAAATCATCTTTAATTATAAGGCTCCCATACCCCCGGACTTAACCCCCTAATCCTCTGTATTTGGGGTAATTTATGTAGCCCACAGTTGCACTCCTCACGATAGTATGATACTTAGGCGCACTTTAAGAGAAGTAATCACTCAAATTGCATCATATTATTTACTTGCTAGTTTATCGCCGAAACTCGCACCAGATTATGCTCATCATGACCACATTTTATATATGCATATTATTGAAGCGCTAACCACACCATATAAATCTTATCAATTTCATGTTAATTTACAAAAAAGAGCGTCTCACTATATGATTGGCGATTTAGTTTTGGTGCGTCTCGTCCCTGAACGGTTACCTTTGGCACTATAGAAAGTTGGCGAGTTGGCGAACTGGACCTTTTTTCGATATTAAAGGAATTAGGAGAATACACATATCATTTGTAGTTATCCATTGATTGGGGTATTACCCCTATTTTTAATGTTTCTAATTTAATGTTATATGTTTCTCCACCACTTGAATTATCTGCCTGTCTGTTTGGGTCCACTTTGTTTTCTTATGGTTTGGGTAGTGAGATTGTGCCTGGATCGCTCTCTTCATCGGTCTTCACTGGGGGTATGTTGGTTATTGATGTAGAAATTTGTTATCCTTTATTGCCTAATGCTTTCCCGAGGTTCCCTAGGACCACCTTTCTGCATGATAGGATACTCCAAGTTGAAGTGCTTTCTTCTCCAAGTGGTATTGTTTGCCGCTATGTGTTTCTTTGGGATGATGCTCCTATATACCGGTAATTTAAGACCAACTCATCGGTTGATAAGTACTTTTGAGTGGGGGAGGATTGATGGAAACGACGGCCCTTAACATACTGAAGACGGTGACGATGCGCTTACAGAAGAACTTTCTCAGCCTTTAAATAAAGATTTGTGGTGTCGTGATGACCATGTGGAGCGTCGCCATAATATCCGCCCGGGGCGTAAACCAATTTATTAATAATTATTAGTAATTTATTAATAATTATTAATAATTATTACGTCATTTTTATGATTATTTTAATTTTTATTTCATGTGTAACGATGGGTGCTTATAACCATCATGTGTTGTTTTTATTATTTCATTTCATGTGCTATGATTGGTGCATATAACAATCATATTTTTTAATTTGAATTTTGAATTTTGAATGGAGGGAAATTGAGTGGTGTAGGCTATATATAGCCATGTATATGAAGGATTGATTGGAGAGAAGAAGAATAAGAAAATAATCCCCCTAAAGATCTTTTGAGATCCTCCTCCCCCTTGGCAAAATTTCAGCCATCCCTCTTTCCCCTACTTCCTTGGCAATTTCGGCCACCCTCCTCCCTATCCTCCTTGTGGAATTCGTCCATAAGAATCCTCCTCCTCTTCTCACCTCCTTCTTACTTTTCTCAACCTTAACAACCTTCTCCCTACTACTTTTCTCGGCCGTCAACAACTGACCCTCCAACAAAATGCAAAGCCAAGTTCAACCCTACCACTCCCTTGAAGAAATCAGGGCCAAGGCTAAAAAGATTTTCCTTTGTTGGATTCCAACTCCAACGTGACGCGACGAAGGCGGACAAGTTTCTCTCCAACCAGAGTGACTCCTGTGGAGCCATTGAAGAATTCTCCAAGTAGAGAAATCAGAATCATCCATTCCGATTGGGTAACGATTCCTTTCTACCGATTGTATGTTTCTCTTCCTAGATTAATTCCTGTGGTGGTAGATTCTTAGCGTTGAATTTTTGATAGCAATAAAAATAATATCGTGGTGATCTTTCAATTACTTTTGTTGTCCCTCTTAATTTCCTTTAATTTCGAGAAAGGCTTGGCAAACCTTCGTTTTCTTTTTTTGAGAGAGATCTACCTTTTCCGAATCGTATTTTATTTGGTAGATCTCTTTTGGTATAACACAGCTCGTTCGGACGGGTAGGTCCTTTTAGTAGGAAAGAATATTGTCCTATCGCCTTTATTCGATCCTAATCAGTTTGGCTACGCAAACGCAAGCATATAATTGATAGAATAAATTAATGTGGTGCCGCGTAGAGAGATTGTGCGAATATAGGATTTGGATTGTGGAGAGGAATTCGTTCTAGTCCATAGATCTATTCGTTGTCAAACGTGTGAGCCTGCATCATATAGACTTCAATTATCTTTACTTACAGCTTTTAGAAACATATGAATGTTAAATTTATAAAGGTTGCACTCAAAATATTTTTTTATTAAAATCTAGTTTTAAAAAAAAAACCAATCTCCTAATATTTATACTTAAAAGAATCTATGTCAATGGGAATAAGATTTCGTTCCGTAAATATAAACATCCAATATTTAAAAATATTATAGGTTACGGAGTAAGAGGATAAAATTCATCACTTCTACACATATACATTGGGTAAATTTGAAGTTGTTCAAAAAAAAATTATGTTATGGAAAATAAGATTTCGTTTCCTAAACATACAAAATACAAATAATTGGTTAGAGGTTTGAGAAAAAAATTACCTCACCTCTATACCAAATCCCACTTCATAAAATAAAACAAACCACCTTAGCCAATTTATATGATTCTTGAATTAATTTAAAAACTTTTTGATAGAATAATTTTTAAATTGCAATATTTCTTTTAAAACTCTTATTAGTACAAGTTCCTATAATCCAGTTTTTTTTTTGTTAATCTAACAATTATAATTTCTGCTTTCTATTTGATTAATCAAGAAGTATTTTGGCCAAAACTTTTCCTCTATTTAAATCTTTTTCATAATTTAAGACTTAACTCTTATACCTCGTATGTTTATTTTGATCTCTCTTTTAATTGATTTAAGCGGTAGCTAAATTTTAGGATTTCTTTTAATTCCTTATAAGTTCACCTTAAAATTTTGCTCTGGATAGCAAAAGCTTAAGTATGGGGTATTTGATAAGATATTAATATACGTATTTTGTAGTACTTTATTTAAGTCATTTTTAATTTATTTTTGTTGTTTTTATTATTATTTTTTCTTCATAAAATGTTCTTTTTATATATATTCCCTTCTAACTTAGCTTTATTTTTGTTTTCCAAAAATTTCAGAAAAAGTCAAAATTTTCAAAGTACACGCTCATGTCCCTTTGGTCATGCCCGTGACCTTGGCGTGTCACATTGATTCCTTTGGAAATATGTTTCCTATCAAAAATTCATTAAATAAAGAGTTACACGCCCGTATTAAGTTTTACACACTCGTGTCACGCCAGCTAACTCTATGTTCGACAAACCTGACTCAACACTTGATGCTCGACATTTGACGTTAGTTGAACTCGACTCAATGCCAGTCAACACTCAATGCCACCAGGCTGATAAGACACTCAGCGCTTTCGACATTCTTATGTCATTTGGCGTACGCCCGTGACCGCCTTAACTTTTCCAGACAAGATACCGCCAATGAGGTAGGGACTCGAAGCTTTCTCTAGTAACGCCCATCCTACATGCCCGTGACTGACTAACATGCCCATGACGGAGGAACACACCCGTGACCGATGAATACGCCCGTGACTGCCATGAGGACCTTCTAGAAGATGCTCGAAGTAAACTTTCCACTTTCCTTTTGGCTTAACCATCATGCCAGCGGTTCACGCCCCCAGTCACACACGTGACTAAGTCATGTAACCTGATGTTTTTGCTTATAAATATAACTTTTTTGTAAGGTCCAAGGGTTCACATTTTTGGAACCATTTTGCTTTATGTAGGGGGCTGCATAGGTGTTTTCCATGCTATGTAAGGAGAAATTTCTCTCTCTCTTTTATGTTTTTTTTAGATTTTTGTAACTCCCCTTTTCCTTAATAAAATTTGTATATTTTCTCTTCTTATTGTGTATTGGAAGGCACTGAGTACCCCACCATCACTGATATTTTGTATCTTCTTTTTTCTTTGTTTTTTAGTGTTTTGATTACTTAGTTTTGTTTTAAGTTTTCCCTTATAATTAGTTGTTATGCTAACTTTTCTTCTCGTTTCCATTAGCCTTTTAGCTTTTATGTTTTTTTGTGCTTTCAAAGAATTCTTATAAATTGGTAAAAGTGTTTTCAAGTTGGTTTTTATTTTTCTTTAACATAGATTTTCTATTTTAGGATATAAAACCTTTTGTTCTTTTTTAGCTTTATTTTCACTTTTTACACACTTTTATGAAGTTATAAGAATGTATTTATGATTGTTTTAATTTTTGTAACACTAAATTTTTGTTTTAATTTTCAAAACCTTTGCTCCTTTAATTTTTTATTTTCTCTTTTTATGCATTTTTATCATATTCTTGGAGTAGATCATTAATTGTTTTAATTTTTCGAACACTTTGTTTTTCTCTTTTTGTAGAGTGTGTGCATGTAGGGGTTAGATTTTATCACTTTATTTATTGCTTTCCTTTTACTGCTTTCTTCAATTATGTAGAGTGTGTGCGTGTACGAGATAGACTTTTCTGCTTTCCATTATTGCTTTCTTTACTTCTTTCAATTACCGCCTACTCGTTTGATTAGGACTTGCAACTTTACTGCTTTCTTTTCCGCTTCATTTACCACCTACTCGTTTGAGTAGGACTTGCAATTTCCTGCCTACTCGTTTGAATAGGACTTGCAATTTACCACCTACTCATATGAGTAGGACTTGCAATTTCTCGCCTACACGTTTGAGTAGGACTACCAATTTCAATTATGTCATTCCCTTTTTTTATATCTTTAGTGTGCGTGAGTTCATTTTCAGTATTTTTATTATCATTTAGTTTTTATTTTATAACTCACGACTCACCAAACCCATAAGACGTCCCCATTAAGATGAGTGGCTAATCGCTGTAAGCCCTTTGATTCGAAGAGCATTAAGACATAATTTTTTAAAAAATAATTAAAGATCTTCTTTTTCACTTTAATTAAAGCACTTAAGGTTTCCCCGGGTATACAATGCGTAGGACCACATATTGATGTATGGGCTCTATTTTTGTTGTCCGCACGCTAGCTAACATAGACATTGTGCGTATGGACCGATCACTCTTGGGTATAGAGAATTACGTGCATAACCTCGAGAGGGGAGAAGTGGAATTCTACCGGATTGGGTTCCCCACCATATAATGGGATTCTTAGTATAATGCATGCATTAAGAGGAATCCTTCGTCGGATGAGAGACCGGTCGAATAGTCTTAATGTTCAGGTAAGGGATTGTCCTAGAGATAGGTGTGCTCAATTTTATGAAGCCTCCATGACCAAGTTGCCCTTTAATAAATTTGAAACCTAGGTTCTCTAGTTAACTAAAATTATTTTTGTCTTAATTATTTTTATACCGAGCATTATTTCTTCATATATTTTCTAGGGTTTCTTTCTCCATTTTTAAAACTTCCTTAGATAATTAATTAACCCAACAAGTTAACTAGCAGTAAAATAATAGTCCCTCATAGAGGACTAGAAATAGTCAACCTGACCCCGAGAACACTACGACATTGATATTCCACACCGAAATATCCTGTACTACTTGCGATAGGTGCACATGCCTCCTTTTATTAAAACTATTTTTTGCAGTCCATGACATTCGACCCCAACCGACCCCTACTACCACTCTAAAAAAGGGGCGGGATTTGCGGTCATCATCCACCAAACTAGCTTTATTTCTACATATCCTAGAGTCACAATCAAGTTTATTCTTATAAACCCATTTAAAACCAATAACTGGATGGCTATCTAGACGCTCCACTAACACATAGACTTTACTTCTCTTGAATTAGTTTAACTTTCCGGTCATAGCTTTACCACCCTGTATTCGATGAGCGGGTTCTCCCCCCTCCGCCAGGACCAGTGCTTTTAGTGATACTCAGGAGAAAATAGTTCAGAAGTGAGCCCCTACCCAGTGGTCATGAGCTGACCATGCGAGTCAAGACCTTGGTGTTGAGTGAGATGCCTTTACTCGACAACTTCCGCTTTTGGCGGTGAGTGAGGCGAGTTCAGTCGATGCTTTCTACCTTTGGTATTTTGTGAGGTGAGTTCACTCGACGCCTTCCACCTAAGGCTTAAAGTTAGGCGAGTTGAGATGGAAGCGAGAACTCTACGCCTCGCAGACTGGCATGGGCAAGGTAGGATGGAAGTGGAGTGAGCGGAACGAGTGGGCTCATAACTACACCTAGCCCTTGACAGATAGTTGGCGAGTGGGGCATGTCTGTCCCACACTTGCCCAAGGGAAGAGCAGGCAGTAAGTGCCAGCCTCATTTGGCACTCTCCTCCCCGGGCACTCAATGCCTTCTCTTCCTGGTGTTGATTGAGGCATGTGCAGTTAGCCCCTCCTCTTCTTGGCAATGAGTGAGGCGTGTTCACTCAACACCTTTCCTTCTTGGCATTGAGTGGGGTGAGTGCAGTCGATGCCTACATTTCTTTGTATTGGGTGAAGCTCTCCCATTCAACGCCTTCTATTCTTAGGCGGAGAATTAAGCTAGACCCATAGTGGAGTGTCGAGAGCGCGAGTGCTTGGCCAACCAGCACTTGCACCTTTTAGAGAGTCGATCATTTTTCAGCCTGCACTCGCCTAGGGACCTAGGGAGGCGGCCAATGCCAGCTTCACCAAGCACTCACCTCCCAAGGGGAGTGGAGGTTTTTGGAGGACACTCGCCCAATGATCTGCGGTGTGTTTTTACCATCCCAACTCCGCTGACCTTCCCATTGCCTTCCAGAACTGCGGATTTTTGTTGTTGACAGACCACTTGTATGATATTGTATCCACAATAACCCTAATTTGAAGAAGGTACCAGTCAAGGTAAGAAGAATTGAGCTTGTATTTGATGTTGTATTTTAGTTATGTACTTGCAGATTTATTTTACTACGTACACACCAATGTCAGGTTACAGTGGGTTAGTAAACACAAGACTATACAATCTAATCCTTCGTTATATAGTACAATGTGTTGACTCATGGGTAATCTCTTTATTGCGGTATACTTGTATCCCAAGTACAGGAGAAGGACCAAGGAAGGTAAAAGACACTTAGAGAAGAGGAATTTTACATAAGTAAAATTCGGCGATTATGGTTAGTCATACATGTTGAAATTGTCGAGTAGCCCCTTGTTACTTGCCAAATTCGTCGTATATGTTTCCTGATTCCCGACGAATTATTTGTATATACTTAGGGTAAAATTCTGGAAACCTAAGAATTGACCACCGAAAATTCACCGTGTATCACTGACGATACTCGCCGAATTTGGCGAGTATCACTGGCGATACTCGCTGAATTAAACGAGTATCCCAGGCGATACTCGTCGAATGTGTCGAGCCATATATTGACCACTCTAGATTTATTGCTAAGGCAAATTCGATGAATATCACTTGTAAATTTGGCTAGTATCATAATCGATATTCGACGAATTCCGCCTAATTTGACTTCGGCCATTTTTTCGAAAATTTCTTTGGTTCGGGTTTTTTGGCTATGCACAGTAATTTTCTAGGTTATGTTTTTAGAATTATTTTAATGCCCTTGTTTCGAATATCTCTATAAATAGGGATAGGATGATTTCAAAATGACCAATTTTTCCCTTAATTAATCTTCAATTTCAAAAAAATCTAAAGAAACAAAACCGTCGGCCGCACCTTCGCAATTTTCCTCCCGATCGGTCGCCGTCATCGTGTGATCTTCTTTATCATCGACTGCGTCGACTGGATTTCTTCTTCTTTCGAGATCTATTCTACTCCAGTCTTAGGTGTTTGAAGATCAATGGCTAAAGATTCAAGTTCTTCCAAGATTTCAAGTTTCCGAGTTCTCCAAGTTCCAAGATCTACTTCTACGAAGAACGTTAGAGAGAAATCTTGTAATCATTTGTGTGTTGTAATATTCTTTTACATTTTGTAGGAGTTTTATCTCTGTGTTTATTGATCCGCATGTGGATCGATTTTGTAGATCAAGTTTGTGGATCGAGTCATAGGAGTGGTCGTTCTCCGAGTGGTAGGAGCGTCGTCTCTGAGTTGTAGGAGTTGCGCCTCCGAGGTGTAAGATTTGACAAAATCTGTGTTCTGTGAAGTAGTCAAATATACCTTTCATGGTAAATAGGCGAGGTGGGATAGTGGTTGTACCCAACTTGGGGAACCATTATAAAATCTCTGTGTTTGTGTGCTTGAATTTTCAGATAATTTTTATTCCGCAAAAATACACAGATATCACATATTCACCCCATCTAGGTGATTTAGGTAGATGTTAGATACTTTCAATTGGTATCACAGGGGCATTTTGTTCAATAAGGCTAATACCTTGAACAAGATCCATGATCTAGCATTCAATGATTCTACATAGACACCATGGATAAAAGCAAGGACACGTCATCCATAAAGATGCCTGTTTGCACTAAAGAAAATTTTCCAATGTGGAAAGAAAGAGTCAGGTTCTTCATGGAAGCTTCTGATCCAAGTATCTTTTAGATAGTGGAAGAAGGGCCACATATCCCTACTCAAGCTTTAGCTCTGATTCCGGCCATCTTGATTCCTAAGAAGATGATGGATCTCACCAAAGATGAAATTTCCCTAGTCTCCCTAGATATGAAGGCAAAGAATATCATAGCAAGTGCAATGGATGATTAAATGCTCCAGAACTAATTCCACTACAAATATCCCAAAGAGATGTGGGACTGTCTTGTTGTCCTTTTGGAATGTACTGAAGAAGTGAGATACGATTGCAGATCATTGATGAACTAGTAGTACGAAGCCTTCAAGCAAGGTGACAATGATTCCATAGCTGACATCTTCGAGAAGTACTTCAAGATAGTGAATAGTCTCAGGAACTATGACCGCACATTCACTAATGGTGAACTGCACGACAAATTCCTTATATCCCTGACAAAGGAATTTGACACAAAAGTTGTTTCCCTTAGAGAATTCGGGAAGCTGACGGAGATAGACCATCAGAACCTGTTCAAAAAGCTGCTCTCCTATGAGCTTCAAATGAACACACGTAAGAAGGAGGAGCAGTGCAACAGAACTTTCAGCAGAGAAGAGTCAGTGGCTCTGAAGGATTAAGGTTCGAGGAAATCTAAAGTTTTGTCACCCGTAAGGATACGTACTCTTGATACTCCAGAAGACTCAGAGCTAAGTACGTTAGGCTCCGAGCTATCGGATGGGGAATTTTCTCTTATCTCCAAGCTGTTCAAAAAATGTTCATCAAGAGTAGATAGACGAAGAATCAGACATCCTCCTCTAACTACAAAAAATCCCACTGGGATGGAGATCGCTCAAACAAAAGCTATAATAAGGAGTACAGGTATAAATCAAGGCCGAATAAACATTTTTCCTCTGACATTGTTTGCTATTATTGTAATAAGCCAGGGCACGTGATTGCGGAGTGTCCCTATAAAATGAAGGATGGTTCAATGAAGGAAGAAAATAGATCCTTCAAGTGAAAAAGAAAAGAAGAAAAGAGCTTCGTCGTTAAGAAGTCGAAGACTCACAGCAACAGTGACTCGAGTGAGTCGAGTTTAGATAATGAGTAAGCCTACTTCGGGCTTATGGAACAATCAGACGAGGAAGTTGGCGACTCCGAGTACCACGGGAAGGTAAACTCTCACACAATACTTCCTGAGTCTGAAACCTCCACTAATGATCATGAATGTTATACTTCTGATGAGGACCAATCAGAATTTATGGCTCAGCACGAGCACCTACTAAAGGCTATTAAGAAATGTCGTACGATAGTCTGAAAGCAGTTAAAAGAGATCCTCCCTCAAAACAGTGGAAGCTAATCTGAACGAAGAAATTGCACAATTTATTCCTCTCAGAGATGAAGTCCACTCTTTGAAAGAGGAACTCAAGGGCTCCGCTGAGACGTTGAGTATGAAAGAAAAATATCTTGATGAGATGGAATAAAAGCTTGTAGAGGAGAGAGAACTCGTTGACAGTTACTCCAAGCCGAAGACTATCCTCCCACTCATTGATGAGTTTTTAGCTCAGAAGAAGAGTTATGGTCCTGGCCACATCATTGGAAACTGTAAGGCTGGCAAGAAGACTAGCACCAAAGAAAAGGGGAAGGCACCCATGAGTCAACCCTCATTTTGGAAGGTAATCATTCCAACGAATAAGTTTGACCTTGTGTCATCCTATGGTCATCATGCTAGTCCTACTCATGTAGAGTACAAGAACATATACCAGGGAAGGACCCATCTCCATGACTTTTGTGCCAGCATGTTCAAAGCACATTATGAATAAATTCAGATGAAGAGTAATGGTCCGTTTGTTCTTGGCCATAATAATAAAAAGACACTGGAAGCCAAATCTGTTGTGCCTAAAGCAAAGGAGATGGAGAAGTTGTGTCTATGCTATAATCACAAGGCCTCCACCTCAAATTACATATCCCCTGCTAGACCTAAGTTTCAAAAGGTAAGAAGGAGTATCCGAGAACGTACAATAGGTTAAACTGTTGGTGTTGCGTCAAAGTTGGTCACTTTGGCCTAGATTACTAGTACAACCCCGTTAACTTTGTAACCCCACAGGTTAGTAATGCGAGATAGATAACTCGCAAAGTTAATATTTCTAGTGGTGGTAAGCTGACCAGGAACTAAGGACCCAAATACATTTGGGTTTCTAAGGTTAAATGATCTGTTTTGCAGCTATGTCCAAAGACCATTAGTACTCTGATTTGGTATTTGGACATTGGATGCTCTAGGCACATAACTCGGACAAGAAGCCTTTTACTTGAGTATACCTCCATCAAAGATGGACCAAAAGTTATATTTGGAGGTTCAGATAGCGGAACAACAGAAGGTTATGGTATGATTTCCAATGGCATAGTCTCTTTCGTAGACATAGCTTATGTTGAAGGATTACCCAAGAATCTTATAAGCATAAGTCAACTATGTGATAAAGGCTACATCGTTGAGTTCAGCAAAGACAAATGTTTGATAAAATCGTCTACAAATTTGGAGACGGTCTTAAAAAGCACTGGCAGCAAAAATATTTTCTGTTTAAATTTCCTTTGCTTAGATAATTCTACCCTAGTGGGTTTTATGGATCATCTCTATAGTCAACCGTGTCTCTCTATGGCCAATATCATAAGAGATTAGCACATATTAAATTAAAATTATAAATATGATATTTTCTCACAACTTAGTGCGTAATGTCCTCAACAGTAAGTGCCTTAAAGAGATTCTATGTCACACTTGTCAAATGAGCAGACACTGGGTTACCTTCAAGGGTATTGCTGAAAAACAATCTTCACGAAGCTTGTACTTGCTTCATATGGACTTATTCGTTCCTATGCCTATTCAAATCTTAGGAGGTAAGGTTTATACGTTAGTAATTATAGATGACTACTCGCGTTTTACAAGGGTGTTATTTCTAAAACACAAGTCAGACACCTTCGATTCTTTCACTAATTTTGTCCGACAGATTCATAATGAATTGAACTGTTCTGTGGTCAAAAATAGAAGTGATCACGGAACAGAATATGAGTTTGGTTCTATGATAAGATTCTGTTCAAGTCAAAGTATCTTTCATGAGTTTTCCTCCTCACACACTCGACAACAAAATGGAGTAGCAAAGAGAAGGAATAGAACCCTCATTGAAGCATGTACAGTGATGTTGAATGACAGATCACTTTAGGAGTACTTCTGGGTTGAAGCAATCAACACCGCTTGTCATGTTCAAAAAAAGAGCACTGATCAACAAGAGCTATTGTAAGACCCCCTATGAGCTGTTGAAGGGCAGAAAACTGACTGTGTCCTATTTTAGGATCTTTGGAATTAAGTGCTTCGTACTTATTAATGGGAAGTATTACCGCACAAAGTTTAGTGAAAAGTGTTTTGAAGGTATTTTCATAGGATATAGTAGCCATAGTAAGACATATAAAATTTTTAGTAAGAAAACTTTTGTGGTAGAAGAGTCGATAAATGTTATATTTGATGACACTAGCTTGCACCATAGCAGCTTGTCTGGTGTTATTGGTGCAGATGTAGGTACCAGGTTTAAGGAGCTAAGCTTGGATGAAGCGATTAAGGATGACGCTCCAAGCTCAATCAAGATCATCGATCCAGGCCTGGAGGATGAAGAGCCTCTAGGGGAAGAATTGCCTAAACCCATAGAGGATAAACAAGATGCTACAGAACCTGTTGGAGGGAGGGAAAGGAATCTAGGGTTCTAACACCTAAGAGTTCACCTAGCTGATCAAATCATTGGAGAGCCTGGCGAAGGTGTGAGAACCAGAAGAGGTACAACTATTGATGTTATACATTTAAACTTTCTGTCATAGGTTGATCCAAAGAAATTCAAAGAGGCAAACAAGGATGCTTCTTGGATTCTAAAAATGCATGAGGAGCTGAATCAATTTGAACATTGTACGGTCTGGGAGCTGGTGCCAAGGACAATGGTTCATAATAGGATAGTCACCAAGTGGATATTCAAAAATAAGATTGATGAAAATGGAGTAATCTTCAAGAACAAAGCCAGACTTGTAGCACAAGGATATAGACATGAAGAGGGGATCGACTTTGACCAGAGCTTTGATCCAGTGGCTTGGCTCGAGGCGATCGGGTTGTTTCATACGTATTCTGCCCATAAAGGCTTCACCGTCTACCAAATGGACGTGAAGTCGGCATTTCACAATGGAAATCTGATAGAGGATGTATAGGTTGCACAACCCCCTTTGTCAATTCTAATTTCCCTGATTATGTTTACTTTTTTAATAAAGCATTATATGGCTTAAAGCAAGCTCCCTGAGCTTGGTATGTGGTATTGTCTAGATTTCTTCTTGAAAACAAGTTCACAAGGGTAATGATAGAGAAGACATTATTTCTTAGGGAAGTTAAAGGCAAGATCCTACTAGTGCAAATCTATGTCGATAACATCATATTTGGCTCTATAGAAGATAACCTTTGCAAGAAGTTTTTTAAACTTATGCAAAGGAACTTTGAAATGAGCAGTATGGGAGAGTTGAAGTATTTCTTAGGAATTCTGGTGAAGCAATCTGAAGATGGAATTTTCATCTCTCAAATGAAGTTCACCAAGGAGCTTCTTAAGAAATTCGGAATGGAGAACGTAACCTCTATAAGGACTCCAATGGGTTCAACTATGTCTCTGGAGAAGCATCAGAAATGGAAACCTTTTGATGAAACCAAGTACATAAGCATAATTGGATCCTTGCACTACCTTACTACCAGTAGACCACACATAATGTTCTCAACATGTGTTTGCGCTTGATTTTAGGTGAACTCTAAGGAATCTCAATACGTTGCAGCGAAGCAGATCCTAAGATACCTTAAGGGCACAACTAATCTTGGTTTATGATACCCAAGAAGTAATGATGTCGAGTAAATTTGTTTTTCAGATGTCGACTTTGCAGGATGTAGGGATGATAGAAAAAGCACTTCTGGTATGTGCAAATTTCTTGGAAGATGGCTTATTTCTAGAGCAATAAGCAGAAAAATTGTGTGGCGACATCTACTGCCGAGTCAGAGTTTATCTCTATGGGTAGTTATTGTGCATAGCTTCTATGGATCCGAAATCAGCTTGAAAAGTATAATTTGAAGTTCAGTGAAATTCTGATGTTTTGCGACTCTTCCAGCAGAATAGCTATCAAGAAAATTCCTGTTTCCCCCAGCTGGACCAAAAACATTGAGGTACGCTTCCACTTCATCTAGGAGCCTATGGAGAACAAGGACATAGCCCTCAGCTATGTCCCGACAGATATATCGGTCGCGTACATCTTCACAAAGCCGTTGGACGAGACCATGTACATGTTTTTCAAAATGAACTAGGAATGCTGAATAAAGACTAGTAAAGAAAGCCAAGGAAGCAGGACCTCTCTTGAAGAATAATTCTGAAAGGCAGAAATTTCGGAAAGGTAAATTCGGTGAAAATCGGCCATCACCTGCCGATTAATCGTATTTTCATGCAATATTCGCTGAATCTCTCCTAGGGTAAATTTCTACTTCTCATAATTTGATCAGAAGAGCAGAAAAGACAGGTATGCACCTTCCTAGATTAATTTAAAATTATATATTTATATAAACAAATAAAGTGGGGGGGCACCACACTCTTCATTTCAATGAGTAGTCATCTGATTCGTCAAATTAAGGATTCCTATAGTTCATTGCAACCGTTATCCTTCCTGCATTGCGGCTAGTTTCTTCCTTCCTTGCCGACTGTGGACGATTTATGTGTTCATGATCTCGATCTTCCTCGCCGGCCTGCCCTAATTCCCAACTACTCCAATCATTTCTAGTCGCCGACTCTCTCTCACCGATTCTGATGCCTTGGACTCGCCGAATCCGACTGTGTTAGTCAATCGCTCTAGTGTTGTGACCTAGCATGGATCAATTTGCCATTTCTGACATAAATGCATGTCAGTGAGAGTTTTGTATAGTACAGTGAAGTGGTTGGAATTTAAGTGAGCTTCAGTTAACTGAAGTCGTCTTCTATAGAGATTCAATCCATTTTCTATAAGTTCGGTTTTCCTTGATTTTCAAAGGCTCCTCGAAGTACGAGTGGATTGCTTGGAGAAAGAGAGCTTTTCGCACCAGGTTTACTCATGCCTAAGATGAGCTTCGCAATGTAATTCTATTACTGAAGACGGCAGGACTATCCTTTGTCCTAGAACACCCATACAAAGTTCTGGACAAGGAAGTTCTTGAGTTCTTATAAAATGCAAATCTCAGACCTGAAGACTCAGTGATTAAGAGTAATATTCAGAAGTACAAGGTCAAGGTAAATGCTTTTTTTCCATCCATCTATTTGTGGCTTCCTGCTTTTGAATAGCACGATTACCTAGACGAATCTGATTTCTCTAGAGCCCAGTTATTTTGTGGACTGCCCAGAGGTTCAAAGGCAATTAAGCGCAAAAGGATCAATGATGAAGGAAAACTTCTTTCCGACATAGTCAGAAAAGTTCTAATATGTAAGACTGGATCTCATGATTAACTTTCTACAGAAATGTTCAAAGTTCTCATTGTTATTATCTGAAGGAAGAGGTTGGATTGGGGTGCTTTGTTGTTTACCAAAATCAAAGACAGCCTACGCACTCCCAACTTTAGGAGGATTATAATCGAATACCTGAATCATTTAGATGGTGATAGATTTGATATGACCAAAAGAGTCCTTATCCATCAACTCAAGGAGATAGACTCCATAATATTCTCCAGGTGAGATAGGAGGATAGTGAAGCAAGGGGGAGCCCCAGCATTGCTAGTAGAGGAGGAAGAACTTGCACCTGATGACAGGATTCCTTCTCCACACCCCATAGAGGTTCCTGATGTCTTGAATGAAGGAATTGAGGGGGAGATAGTTGTTCCGATCCAGTTTCAGTTCCAGCAATTTCAAATTCAGTTCCTAATTTGGTGGCCTCAGATACAGTATTTACCTACTCAGAGCCAGTTGATCTCTTAACAGAGGTTGTGGCTGTTGGTGTTGTTGCTACTGCTGCTGAGGTTCAATCAGTTGAGAATGATGAAGAAGATAATCCTACTCCTTCTGAACATGATGAGGATGTTGAGAATCTTGATGAGGATGCTGATGGTGAAGATTTGACTATTGATGATTATGAACTAGCGAATGATGCAGATGAGATTTTTGTTATAGTTGATACATTTGCTGCTAAGGTGAGCTGTAATGCCATTATTATTTCAGAGCCTATGTCTGTGGATGATCTGGTTGTTTCTCTCCCTGATATGGTCTCTAGTGCAGTATATGAGGGGGAGGCAACTTAGTCCCGTATAACTATGTCCACTCAGATTGACTTATTCTTGTGCAACCTAGAGAAAGGATTGGTAAGCTGCCAGGTGCCCCTCCAGTTATTTCGGAGGAGGTGGTCACCTTATCTGATGAGGAAGGAGATGCTGAGGAGCATGCTCCTATCCCAGCTGCTGCTATACCAGTGTTGATTTATCCGAATTTTTTATATCTGTGTTGACTGATGTTCCAATCTTAAGTTCAGGTGATAAGTTTCTGAAAGCTGTTGAAGCTATGGTGACAAAGCAACTAGCACTGTTCGATGCCTCATTGGAGAAAGTATTAAAAAGAGTTAAACAATTCGAGAAATTTATTCTAGATGGCCTTGCTGAAGTAAAAGTGAAATTTGATAAGCTTGATGCCAGGTTTGAAGAAAAGTTTGTAGAAGCTATAACTGTAGTGACTCTTATGATTTGTGGACTTAAGCACAATAAAGATGTACTTAAAACTGTTGATAAGAACACTTTCTCTCTGATCGAGGCCCATAATAGGTCAATAACACATTATGATTCTTCTTTGCAGACTTATTCTAATGCAATTGCTGCAGAAACCAAAAAGGGGGAGGATGCCCTTACAGCTAAGGTTGTCGTTGTTGAAAAGTCTATGATCGATCAATTCAAACAAACAAATGATTATAGCTACGAAAACTTCATGTGGTTACATGGACATCTATTCCCTTCTCAAGTTCCAGCTGAGCCTGATCATATTGAAGTTCATCTAGCTACGGATTACACTCAACACTTGATAGTCATAGGACTTCTCCCAGGTTCATGTTGCTGATGTTGTGACTCCCAATGTTTAGGCTTCTACTACTGCTGATATTGCTACTTTTTTAGAGGTTGTTGCTCTAAAGACAAGAAAATTTGGGGAAGAAACATCTGAGGTCAGGCAAGTTCAAGTCAGAGTAGATCCCCAAGTAAATTAGAAGAGGTTTGGAGACCGAACGTCTAAAGGAATCATTTTGGATACTTTCTCTTTGGTCGAGCTGGGTGTAGAAAAACATCATGACCACTACAGTCAAGAAGAATGGAATAAATACAAGAAAGCATGCACCAGAAGGATGATACAATTTAGGAACAACCGCGGTGATGATCCAATGCCTCCAGCTCCTCCTAGATACTATCTGAAGCCCAGAGAATACTTTGAGAGATAGCTTTGAAAGAATAGGCAGATCTGATTTCTTATATATATTGAATTGTTGAGTGTGGTGGACTGCCCTCCCAAAACTAAAACAAATATATTAATATATATATATATATATATATATATATATTAATATATATATATATATATATATATATATATTAAAGAAGTGTTTTGAATTTTAGAATCATATCATGACTGTTGAATATGAACCACACATTTGATCGGAACCATTGATCATAGAAATGAATCATGGTCGTTCATATTTTTTCTTTTGTCTCCTAAACCTATATAGGGCGTCACATACCTATATATTTTGTAGGGCTCCATACAATACGGTGAAAAATGCGGGCTACACAATTAAACCAAAATTTACTAAAGAAGCCCTCCAGAAGCATAACGTGCAAGCCCGCCAGTTTAGAGGCCTGCCCGCAAGCCCGCCAGCTTTCGGCCCATTTGTTTTTGGCCAGCAATAACTACCTTGTATCTACAGGAAGGCAAAATATTATATACCCGAAACAAAAAACAGTATTGGCGATGTGGGACTAAATCTCGCCTGGGATTTAAAAAATCCTAGACGGGATTAATTAGACGTTAAATCCAATGGGATTTAATCCCGCGGGACCCGCTGGAATTAAATCCCTCGGCATTTATTCCTGCTTGAATTAAACAACTTAGATTTAATCCCAGCGGGATTAATTCCAGCTAATTCCGATGGAATTATTCCAGCTGGATTTAGTCCCAGCTGGATTAATCCTGTGGGATTAAGTCTAGCGGGTTTAATTCTAGTGGGATTAAATCCCAAATCCCTCTGGAATTAATCCCAGCAGGATTTTACGCCTACTTAGGCGCGGGGTAGGCGCAGCTCGCCGGGGGATTAAATCCCACTGGATTTAATTCAAGTGGTTTTTCCCGCATGTTTAGGCGGCGGGGGGGCGGCACAACCCGCCACAGCGAGCCGGTGTTAGGCACTCGGATTGATGCGGGCACAACCCATAGCGAATCGTCGTTGCCTGGCAAAGCCAGTCAGGTGCGCGCAAAGACCCCCGTTATGGGTCGGGTACTGTGGCGAATAGTCATAGGGGCGGAGCCCCGTGCCGGGCACTCGTATATATATATATATATAATTTAACTATTTGTCATGGAATGCGTGTTATTTTATTATCTCTTCAAGTCTTAATTTATTTTTAATTTTTTTGTGCAATTCACCTTAACTTGTGGAATTTTAGCTTCTACAAATAGGGGGAGATTGTTGGATATCTTATTCAAAATAACCCTGATTTTAAGAAGGGCCCGGTCAAGCTAAGATGAATTGAGTTTGTATTTGATGATGTATTCTAGTTATGTACTTGCAGGTTTATTTTACCAAGTACACACCAATGTGAAGTTATAATGGGTTTGTAAACATGGGACTATGCAATGTAATCCACATTATGTTGGCCAATGTGTTGACTCATGTGTAATCTCTCTATTGGGGTGTACTTTTATCCCAAGTATAGGAGAAGGATCATGGAAGCCCAAAGACTAGGACTCAAAGAAGAGGAATTTCACCTAAGAAAAATATGGCGAGTAAGGTTAGTCATACACGTCGAATTCGTTGATTATCCCATTGATACTCGCTGAATTCGTCATATATACTTCCCGATACCCATCAAATTCATAATATATACTTAGGGTAAAATTCTGGAAACCTAGAAATCGACCAGGGAAAAATAACCGAATATCACTGGCGATAATCGCCGAATTTCGCCGAGTATCACTCGTGATACTCGCCGAATTAAATGATTATCCCAGGCAATACTCGTCGAATGTTTCTAGCCACATGTCAACCACTCTGGATTTATGGTTAAGGAAAATTTGGCGAATATCAATTATAATCGATATTCGGGCAATTTCACTGAATTTTACTTAGGCCATTTTTCCGAATATTTCTCTTGTTCGAGATTTTCGGCCATGCATAGTAATTTTCTAGGTTACATTTTTTGGAATTCTTTTATAGCTGTTATTTCGAATCTCTCTATAAAAATGGATAGGCTGATTTTGAAATGACGAATCTTTGCCCTAATTAATTTTCAATTTCAAAAGATTCCAAAGAAATGAAACCGCCGGCCATACTTTCGCTATTCGTGATTTTTTCCCGATCAGCCGTCGTCATCATGCGATCTTATTCATCATCGACTTCCTCTACTAGTTCGCTTCTTATTTCAAGATCTATTCAACTCCAGTCTTAGGTGTTTCAAGATCAAAGGCTAAAGATTCATGTTCTTCCAATATTTCAAGTTTCCGAGTTTTCCAAGTTTCAAGATCTACTTCTACGAAGAACGTCAAAGAGAAGGCATGTAATTATTTGTGTGTTGTAATATTCCATTACATTTTGTAGGAGATTTATCTTTAAGTTTGTATATCAGGTTGTGGATCGAGTTTGTAGATCCGGTTTGTGGATCGAGTTATAAGAGAGGTTGTTTCCGAGTGGAATGAGCGTCGTCCCCGAGTTGTATGAGTTGCGGCTCCGAGGTATAAGATTTGACGAAATCTGAGTTTGGTGAAGTAGCCAAATCTGTGCTTCATGGTAGATAGACGAGGCGAGACAGTGGAAGTACATAACTCGGGAAACCTCTATAAAATCTCTATGTTTATGTGCTTGAATTTTTAGATAATTTTTATTCCGCAAAAGACACAAACATCACCTATTCAACCCCCTCTAGTTGATTTAGGTAGACGCTAGATACTTTCACCACTTTTGGCTGCATATAGCCATTCAGAACAGCAAAGTTACACTATTTGCAGGCCAGGCTTTAAAAACTATAAATAGACCTAAGGGGGTACCTCAGAAGGCAAGCTTTCAAGCATTCTAACTCTTTTATTCCCTAATCTTCTAGTGCTTTCTGAGGTCCCCTTAGCTCAATACAGGCTAAGGCGGGGAAGTGCTCTAAGATCTTCTGGGTGTGTGGTGGGAACTCCGTGCTAGAGCATTAGGTCAGTTCTTGTTCTAATTATTTGGTCATGGAAGCTCACTAGGGGTAAGTAATTGTACAATCATCCCATCCCCAAGAGTTTAAACTTCACAAGAACTCGGTTTTTGATTTCAACATTTTTGTCCGGTGTGCGTGGACAGTGATCGACACCGAAAATCCTTGGTGAGGTCAATGATTGAAGGTGAAGAACATGGTTCTGACAAGGATGACTCACCACCATCTACCCCTCTCGCCACCCTCGGGACGTTCGAGAATTTCCGGCAAGGGATGCAAAAACTTATCATGTTCACACTCGGCATGCGCACTGAGTGCTCGAACCTAGCCGTCTTAGTCACCGCAGCCCCAAATTTAAGCGAGCATGCCCCGTTCAAGAGACCCAGGATGGAAGCTATAGAGGAAAGGGGTGAGCGAGATCTCTTAGGGTGAGTTATGTTCCCCAGCTTGGCATGCGCGGGCCAGCCAGGCAAAGAGGAGGCACGAGATCGCCCATCTAGCCCAGTATGGGGTGTAAGTCCCTTTAGCGTGTTGGTCTCATCTGCCCAAGTTTCAGAGGGGTTTGTGAGCTAGAGATACACTACTACAACAGGAAGGGTGACCCGGTTCAACATATCCAGTTGTTTGAGGATGTGTGATGCATGCTCATGGTTTTGACTGATTGAACTATGCGTTCTTAGGTTCGGTAATTAAAAAATATATATAGCGAGCATTATTTCCCTAAAATTAATACTAGCGACGATTCCAACAATATATCAATGCACAACGCAAAGGGTCACTACCCCTTATAGAGATTGAATATGGGCTATATTCAATTATTTAATCAAGCAAAAAGGACCTACCAAATCCAGACAATTAGCAATTCAAATTAAAATTATTCACAAGCTTTCACAAACCCAATAAGAGAGGAATCCAGACTAAATAGCAATTTAAAATAAACACCAAAAAATCACAAAAAATTAATTAATATGAGGGTATACCAAATCACATGAACTCAAGGGGAAATCAAGCGTGATGAACCCGATTTCTTTTAGTGTTCACGAGATCTTCCCGCTCCAATTTATACGAAAAATATTTGGACAATTAACGCAAAAAATTTAGATTTTAATTCGCACATTTTCAATATAAATTAGAACAATTTACTAGCCTTTTATTTCTGCCAAATCTCACAATAATTTATAAAAATTACTCAAGAGATGATTTAATAAGTCGTTACCAGAATCCCAATAAAAATTCAACCACAAGATCAGTGGAGGACGAGCAAACGATGGTGGTTGAATCTATCTCCATGCAACTTCACAGATCCGCACAACACGATGAAGATGCGGGTCGTTTTTTTTTACAATAACCCTAGGAGAGGAAGAACCTTGAAAGCCAATATATTTGGAAAAAAGAGAGGAAAGGTGATGGGAATATTGCAAAATTCCAAGGAGGGGAAGAATAGGTTTGGTCGGGTGATGGGTTGATGGTGGTGGTCGGTTTTTTTGGTGGTGAGGGAGAAGGTGGTAGTGAGGGTGGCTGAAACTTGAGAGGTGGGTTAGAGTGGTCGGTTTGCTTAGAAAAGGAAAGGAGGGGGTCAGGGTTTGAGATTGGGAAAGAGGAAGGGTTTTTGGTGGATAACTAGAGGAGGGATGTGGAGGAGAAGAGGAGGCTAAAGATAGTGAGGAGAAACGAGGTGGCCGCAACCAAGGGGGGAAAGAGAGGCAGGGGCCAAATATTCTCAAAGGGGAAGAGAGAGAGGAGGGGAAATTCAAATTTTGAATTCTTGGTTTCAATTTTTCAATCTTCTCTACTATTCTCTTCATAATTTGGCTATATATAGATTACACCACTCAATCTCCACAATTCAAAATTTAAAATGAAACTATGATGGTTATATGCACCTATCATGAAATAAACACAATACAAAAAATAAATGCATGAAATAAAAACCACTATTGATGGTTATAGGCACCCATCATACAAGGAATGAAATAAACAAAATTGCTTAATATAAAAAAAACTAAAATATATAATTATAATTATTTAATTTATAATTATATATTTTGTTTGTGTGACGGCATCAGACGTCGAGCAAAACATGTAGCGGCGGCGGCGACGTTGGGGAAGAACGTCGTGGTAAAATTACATCTTCGAGCTTGCGACATCGATCGTCCCAATCCACGAACTCTGTATGACGGGGATCAACGGTTGCATCAGCATCGTCGCCATCAATCCTCCCCCACTTAAAATTACTCATCACCATTGAGTGGCCCGTGAGGGGGGAACAGTAAAGCAGCTACAACATGGGGGCAAATCTGTCCCTGCTATCCATTTCGTAGTATTATGAACATCCTTCAGCACAGAGAACCTGTCAGGCATAGAAACAACAAGACTTTTGAGGAAACTCAAAAGGGTGTCAAGAAAAGAAAAATAACATCTGGTTCAAGATCTATGGAATCAAAATGGGAAATAGACACAGTAGAACTAACACTCCCCAACCCATGAGAATATTTAGTGGGAGGAAGAAACGATGGAGAAAGCCACTCAGGTGGAACAGAGACATACTATAAAAAGTCCGGAAACTTGAAATAAAGTGAAACCCCTTGTGCTTTATAAAAATATGAAATAAAAGCAAGAAATTCGAAGTTCTTCATATCCATGGATGGGTCGGCTTTCTTACGTATTAAATTATTAACGGACCCATAAGGCATTCGGTCGAGGACTGACCAGACTAAACCCAATTCACTAATTATAGCGTCAGACGGTCTCGGAAGGGAGTTGAAGTGCGTGCGACATTACTTAAAATGAAACTCTAACGTCCTATATACATGAGGAGTGAACCCATGTGCTACATGACTTGAACCAAATGCGGAGGATAATGGGGTTAAGTCAGGTGGCACGGGAGCCTTATAATTAAAAATGATTTTAATAGGCTCCAAAACCGCAGTTTTATTTTTAACAATAATATTCTTATGCTTCGCATGAAGAAATGCCAAGATGAACTGCTCATCATGAACAATAAATTTTGATGCTCCGGGATGTGAAGGGAAGTGAGAGTGATACAACTCAGGTGACCCAACTATAGTCACTAACGTGTGGACAGGAGGGTCATCAAAAGGAGGTGGGTAAATGCGTGCAACCTGGTGTGGTATGTAAGTATTTCTAGGGGGCACCACATATAGAGGCACAATAGCCGAAGGGTCATAAATAGTCGAGGACAGAACCATAGGCGGAAACGCAGAAAAATGAACGGTCAAAGGTGACGCGTAGTCAGATCTTCAATGTGCGGTGAAAAGACTAAATACTAATGTGCTCAACCTATTAATATTTATACGCTGAGACAACACAAATGTACGAACTAAAAAAGTGGTCGTCACACAAAAACTCAGACTATTACTACTCGTTCCATGTTTTACAAAGTCATCTAAGATAGGTAAATAAACGGGGGGAAGGGTCGGTAAAATTAATCCCGGGATAAAATCTGAATCAGTATAAATTTCACCTAATGGTGACGACATCAAGGAACTCTCATCCGGGTGTACATCCAAAGAATCATCCAAAAATACCCTTCCTCAGATGGTAACTAATCCATAAAAATAATAGGGACATCCTCACTCTCAGGCTCCTCAGATAACTTAGATGCACTCTGAAAGATCTTATTTTCAATGTAGCTAGCAACCTAGAGGGAGGGGGTGAATAGGTTTGCCTATGTCATTTGATAGTCTTTTTAAATCACATGTTTATTTCTTCTAGCTTTCATCTTAGAGTGATCTAGAGGTTGTACTTAACACCTCCAATTAAGAAAATAAAAGAAAACACAGAAAAGAACACAGGTATTTTAAAGTGGTTCCCCAAAATTATGAGTACATACACTCACCTCCCAACTTGCTAACTTCCTGTTAGTAAAGGCACTTCTCTAAACCAATGCTCCAAGGAGCTTACATCTCAGATCCCTCAGGATCTCTCAGTCTCCTCCAAGAATTACACCTCTGCCACAAAGGCCTACACTCATTGATACAAGTATCACCTACCTCTGGCACTTAAGCCCTACCACTCAGGATATGGAGGATAGCCCTACCATAGAGAAAGCCTTCTCCTACTACTTAGAGAGATGGATTCTCCTATAGTTCAGGCAAAATTGCTCTACTACTCAGTGAGTAAAACTCACCTACCTCAGAGAGCAGCACACTCCTACAGCTCAGGAAAATTTGCCCTATCTCGTACCCAAAGGTCTTACATCTCAGATCCAGAAGGATCCTACAAATAAAAATAGTTTAATTAACTTTGATACAAAGAAATTTCTCTGTGTCAACCAATTGAGCTGGAAAATTTCTGTTCCAACTCTCCTCATAGCATGGAAAGGATTTGCTGGAGAAACTCAGAAGATAACTTCTAAACTTACTGCTCAAGGCTAAATATCTTTTGATCTTGAGTCTTCAAATTCCTCACTGAACTTGCTAAAGGATGAAGGTTCTTCTTTCTTTAGAACTGATTCTGAAAATGTTATGGCAGATGGTGACTTGCACAGCTAACTGTTCTTTTCTGGCTAGAGAGCTTCAAGCTTTTCACATGCAGCAATGAAGAAGTAGATGAAGATGACTGCTCTCCTTTTTGAATATTGTATGCCCTAAAAGTTGTTTTGGCCCGATCTCTTCATTTTATAGTTCGTTAATTAATGACTCATAGTGATTGATGGGCTCCACTTGCAGCTTCCAGCTATGCCTTTCTTTAACAGAAGAAGATATACAGTAGCTTCATTGCATGTTTTTTCGTATACAGTAGCCTCCCCATACCTGATTTGACCTTAGTTGATTTTGTCAGTTTTGTTGATGTCAGCACCTGTGGACTTAGCCAAAATCGAACATCAGAGAATAGGCATTGAGTGAGCAAGCATCACTCAAGGCCATACCACTTAGACAGATTTACTATGTCTTGGCGTTGAGTGAGTAACCTTCACTAAATGCCAAACTACTTAGAATATGAAGTCAGTTTCTAGGCATTGAGAGATTCAGCTTCACTCAATGCCAACATGATTTATCAGCTTTTTGTTGCTTGACATTGAGTGAGTAAGCGTCACTCAATGCAAAACCCCTTAGACAAAATTCTGTCTTCACTAGGTGTTGACAGCTTTGAGAGCGTTGAGTGAGCACGCCTCACTCAATGCTTTATGCCTTAGCAAATTTTTTGTGTTTAATAAACATGTGGCTTAGACATACTTTTTGAGTTCGAGAAAGGTGAAGTGGGCTCGACGAACTTTGATCTCAGTTCGATGAATCCTTAACTGAACTTGACGAACTAAGAATCTCAAGATCTGACCTTTGCTTGACAAATGGTGAGCTGAGCTCGACGAACTCTGAACTCAGTTTGACGAATTCTGAACTCAATTTGACAAACTATGAACTCAGTTCGATGAATTATGAACTCAGTTCGACGAAATCTGAACTCAGTTCGACGAATTTGAAATGGTTCAACTAGTTCAACTTACAACCTTTTTGTTGTATGGCGTTGAGTGTGTATTCATCACTCAATGCCAATACACTTTGCCAAATTTTTCTTTAGTAGCATGGCAATGAGTGAGTTGACTATACTCAATGCCTGTGGACTTAGCCATATTTTAGCTCATTCCAACTTAGACTATGATAGTATATGCTACACTCATCCCTATTAGTCATCTGGAGTTGAGTGATGTTCCTTCACTCAAAGCCTATGGACTTAGACAAATTTCTATCATCCCACACCATAGTTAAGTGTTCACCTGACTAAGCCACTTAGGCTACTTGACCTATCATAGTCATCTACTAATATGTGTATATCATTGATAAGATTGACTACACTCAAATACAGGACATTGTGGCAATGGACCCAACAATCTCCCCCTTTTTGAGGAAGTCAAAACTCTTAAGAAAATGAGTAAATGACATACACAGAACCATGCAACATAAGGCATAAAAAAATAAAACTAAATCATTGAGTGGTGATCTATAATTAACACACTTCCCTGCTTGCAGAATGGAACAGTACTGCGTCTGCCATCTGCTTCCCTTGAATTGTTGTTGCCATGCTGCTGCCTTACTTATCTGATCATTTGATCGTCTTATCTCTTATCCTCCACCCTTTTAACTGCATCAAATAGCTGGCAGGATACACCTGATCAACTGATCATCTTATCACCTACTCCCCCTCAATTAGCAGTAGTGAAATGTTGGAATTGTGCTGGACTTGCTCCCCCTTAATTGGAGAATCTTCATTTATTTAAAGTACAATCCTACCTGCATAATGCCATATAGTTTGCAACCAGATGAGCAAAAACTGAAACTATACTAAGTTTAATATACCCAACTCAATTTTGAAGGTGTTAAACTTGTTTTCATCTAGTGGCTTAGTGAAGATGTCAGCAACTTGCTTGTTTGTTGGGATAAACTCAAGTGTGATGTCTTCACATTCCACATGCTTCCTAATGAAATTATATCTAATATCTATGTTCTTAGAACTACTATGGGCGATAGGATTCCTAGTAATATAGATTGCACTAATAGAATCATAGAATAAAGGAGTTCTACTTATCTGGAGGTTGTAATCTTAAATTGGTGTTGGATCCATAACAACTGAGCACAATAGCTTCCTGCTGAGATGTACTTTGACTCTATAGCTGATATTGCCACACTTGTTTTTTTTCTTGCTGCTCCAAGATACCAGTCTCCCTCCTAAGAACTGACAGGTGCCAGATTTGCTCTTCCTATCTTCTTTGTAGCTTGCAAAATCTGCATCTGAATAGCCAGTTAGTTCAAACTCCCCATTCCTATTGTACCAAAGGCCAAGATCTAGAGTGCCCTTAAGATACCTCAAAATTCTCTTAGCTGCAGAGTAGTGAGATTCTTTAGGGAAAGCCTGATACCTAGCACAAACACATGTAGCATATATAATGTCTGACCTACTTATAGTCTGATATAGAAGGGAGCTTATTATCCCTCTATACAAAGTTTCTTCAACAGTTTCCCTACTTCATCTTTTCCTACATGCATACATGACCACATGTGAGTTCTCATGGTAGAGGAATTCCCCATGCCAAATTACTTGATTAACTCCCAAGTTAACTTAGATTGGGATATGGACAAGCCATAAACAGTGTGTCTTTCTTGGAGGACCAAGAAGAACTTAAGTTCACCCATACTGCTCATCTCAAACTACCCTTGCATAAGTTTAGCAAACTTTTTGTAGAGGTTGTCATCAGTAGATCAAAAAATGATGTCATCTACATAGATCTGGACTAGGATAATCTTACCCTTAGAATCCCTTAGGAATCAATTCTTCTCTATTTTATCCCTTGAGAATTTGTTCTCAATGAGGAAACTAGACAATGTCTCATACCATGCTCTAGAGGCTCTTTTCGGCCCATATAGAGCTTTCCTAAGTCTGTAAACTTAATCAGGTGAGTTAGGAACTACAAAATCTGGAGGCTGCTCAACATAGACTTCTTCTTAAGTCACCATTTTGGAAGGCTGACTTCACATCCATTTGGTAGACCTTGAATCCCTTGTGTGCTGCATATAAAAGGAACAATCTAATGGCTTCCAATCTTGTTATAGGGGAAAAGGTTTGATCAAAATGAATCCCTTCTTCTTGCATGTACCACTTAGCTACTAGTATTGCCTTGTTCTTAATTATAATGCCATTTTCATCAAGCTTGTTTCTGTAGATCCACTTGAATCTAATGACATAATGACCATGAGGTCTGGGAACCATCTTTTAGACCCTACACCTCCTGAACTGGTTCAGTTCCTCCTACATAGCTCTAATCCAATGTTGCTCTATGTTGGCCTCTTCAAATTTCTTGGGCTCCACTTGGGATAGAAAGATTGAATACATGGCTATGTTCTGACTTCTGCTCCTTGTCATTACTCCATAACTTGTCTCACTAATGATCTGGTGTGCTGGATGATCTCTCATATGTCTGACTACAGGTGGCAGTTTTCTTTCAACAATAAGGGCATCTTCTTGTTGATCTTCATCCACTCCATGTGTGTCAGGTAGATCTTCAGGAGTATCCTTATCATCTTGGATGACTGGTGATGCTTCCTTGAAGGTCAGCTTGTCCATCATCTATTCTGTACCTGTAGTACTATAAGAGGAACTAGGCAGTTCATTATTAATCATGGTAGACTCATCAAAGACTACATGAACTGATTTTTCTATAACTTGGATTTTCAAGTTATAAGTCTTATAGGCTTTACTATGATTGTTGTACCCAACAAATATTCCATCATAGGATTTGGCAGCAAACTTAGTCATATAGGACTTGCCATTGTGAAGTACAAAGCATTTACTACCAAAGATTCTAAGATAGCCAAGATTTGGTTTTCTGCCCTTAAAGATCTCATAGGGAGTCTTCTTGTGGCCTTTGGTGATAGAGGCTCTGTTGAGGGAGATGCAGTATTTACTCCCTCAGCCTTGAAATATTCTGGGAGAGATGTGTCACTCAATATTGTTCTACCAGCCTCTATGAGAGTCCCATTTTTCCTCTCAACTATCCCATTTTGATGGGGTGTTTTAGGAAAAGAGAAATTTTGAAGAATTCCATGCTCTTCACAGAACTTTATCATTTTATCATACTGGAATTCAGTCCCATGGTCACTTCTGATTTTGACTACAGAACTGCCAAGCTCATTTTGAATTTGCTTGACAAAACTCATGAAGACATCAAGGGTTTCATCCTTCTACTTAAGAAAGAACACACAAGTAAACTTCTAATAGTCATCAAATAACACAAGTGTGTGGACTTTCCTGCCAAGACTGTGAACTGGCATAAGACCAAATAGTTCTATGCACAAGAGGTATAAGCACCTCACATAGACTTTGGTCCCAATACCCATGAAGGAGACTTTTATCTGCTTACCTTTTTGGCAAGCTGAGCAAATGCACTCCTTAGAGCACTTCACATTAGGGCCATTCCTGACTAGATCTTGACTGAAGTGCTTGCCAATAGTCTTGAAATTCAAATGGGTTAGTCTCTATATGACCTTTTAGTGAAGACAATAACATAGATAAGATTAGAAAGCTGGCTTATACTTATAAGGTTGTGCTGTAAAACTTCAACATAAGACACCTTGGTGATGGTGACTATGTCATTGGTAATCTTATAATATCCTCTAATTACACCTCTATCTAAACGTCCAAAGATGACTTTGGGTCCATCTTTTACTGGAGTAAACTCCTTCAAGTTGATCCTTGTTCTAGTCATGTGCCTAGAACAACAACTGTCCAAGTACCATATAGGTGTATGACACCTAGGACTATCCTGTAATATACATTATACTTAACCTTACGATCCCAATATCTATTGTGTCGTAGGTGCATGTTAGTATCAATTTGAACATGTCCACTAGCATAATTTCTGACTGGTGGACTGACCCTAGCTATGGAAACACTGGGATTGTGCCAGAAGTTAATGGAAAAATGCCCTATCTTACCACAACACCAACAATCATGTATGTTATATCTTCTTTTCTGTGAAGGTCTTATAGCTTGATTTGTAGCTTCCTTGATAGGAGGAAGATGTGATGTAGCCTTTTTCTGATTTCTTTCAGCCAGAATTTAACAGAAGGTAAGTCTTATAGCTGGCTGATTTGGTCTGCCTTGAGTGCCAGCAGTAGCTAACTTATTTTCAGAAAGCATGCTTTTGATGGCTTCAGATATGCCCAGATCTGCTTGACTCTTGGACATGCCCTTAGTCAGAACCTTTCCTGTCAGACTCTAATACATGGCTGCAATAACATTCTTGAGTGTTGGTGTAGAAGCACCAAAGACAAATGGTCCAGATTGGTGCCATTTGAAATTTATGATTGGCATCCTTGACTGCACGCACCCTGCCACAACTTTCATCATGGCAATGAACATCTTTGTTCACTCCAAATGAATAACCCTCTCCTAGTGACCATAAGAGATTTCTTGGTCATACCTGTTAAAAGGTATCAAAACTTTCTTGAAATGAATGGGAGGCTTAGAAGTAATAAGCCAAGGTAGAGCTGGAGCTGTGCCCTTCCTTTTGGGATGAGAAACTCTTGTGCTCCCCTTGAATCCCAACACCTTATTTCCCTATTGAGAGGAGGAGTCTATTAAGGGGAGGATAATACTTGGCTTAGAATAGCTAGCCACTAATAGTTTTCCTTCTCAAGTTTATCTTCAAGCTCCCTGATGAGAAAGTTCTTGTGCTTGATGGAGGCTACCTGAATGTACAAGAGGGAGTTCAATTGGTTAATTTTCCTAGCTTTTTGGTCCAGTAGATTTATTGTTACAGTCTGCTGGGAAACTGAAAGCTAAAGAGATGAAATCTTTATAGTTTGCGTCTTAGACAACTTCTTGACCTTCTTGAAGGCATTAAGAAGTTCTCTATACTTGTCAATCAGTTGATTGGCATCTCCTTTAGATCCAAAATCTTCTTCACCACGGGGTGAAGAGGCTTCTAAGCAAGGAGTAGTCTCAAACTCAGACAAATAGTAGAGTTAGGTGATAGATGTACCTTGCTTTGACCATGCTACCATGGTTGTCTTCCTCATCTGTCATTGTCATTAGCCGTCTGTAGCTGTGGACATTTTAATCCACCTCTGACTCACTGTCTGGCAGTATTAAAGGGGTCCTAATTCCTATCCTCCATGGAGGATTGACTTCTCCTGCTGCTATACCGTCATCTTTAACTGTAGCAACAACTAGCCCACGTATCCATCCTCTTCTTCAGTCTCAGAAGATGATGAGTTTGTCCAACTCTTTTTCTTCATGGTAATGAAGTACTTTTCCTTCTTTGGTTTGTAATGGTGCTTCTTCTTCTCCTTAGCCTCCTTCATCTTCTCTGGGCAGTCTGCTATCACATGCCCAGGCTTGCTACAAAAGTAGCAAATTACTTTAAAGGAGTTATATTTATTATGTTTAGAACCATACATATCATTCTTGGACAAGTTCTTTCTGTGATGAGTGGAATTAGAAAGCCTCTTCTTCCAATGCATCTTCTCCATCAACCTCTGGAGTTGTCTGGAAAAGGTTGCAAAATCTTCATCAGACATGCTGTTGTTTGATGCCTCTGAGTCTGAACTATCTGACTCAGCTAGTCTCCTTGGTTGAGAAGGAATCCTTTCCTTGCCTTTCCTTGCGCATTCAACTTTGAAGTCCAAGGAATTTTCTTTGGGCAGTGATTTTTTGGTGGCATACTCCTCCTTTCTGGCAACTAGCTGCATCTCATAGGAGAGCAGCTTCCCAAACAATATTTGGGGAGGAGTGTTAGCGAGCTTGGTCATCTCTCTTATGTCACGGATCTTAGTATCCCAGTCTCTAGTGAGAGACCTGAGAAACTTGTCATTAATTTCATAATTATTGAATACCCTTCCATAGGTCATTAACTCTTTTATGATCCTGAAGAAACATTCATAAGAGGTAGTTATGTTCTCCTTCAGGATTTGCCTGAAAGTCTCAAACTCTTGGTTGAGCTGAGAATTCGTATCATCTTATACCCTATCATTACCCTCCATGTAGAATATAAGGGTGTCCCACATCTTCTTGGAGGTCTGGCATTCAACTAAGTTCAAGAAAGTTGAGTCATCTACAACACTTATAATGATGTTCTATGCTCTCTTGTCCAGGCCAGCTAATATGACCTCATCTTTGGTCATTTCAGAGAGTGTCTTTGGTGTCTGGATGTTAGCATCCAGAGCAGTCACCTTCATAGGAATGAAAGGTCGCTCCCTAACAGTTTCAACACTTCTTGGATCATAGGCTTCCATGAATAGCCTCACCCTCTCCTTCCATATTACAAACTGGTCCTTTCTACAGATGGGGAGTTTCATGGAACACAACTCTCTCAGGCTCTCTCCTGAGCCCATGACCACTTACAGTAGCTACCATGGAGGATAACTCAAATTGTTAAATCCTTTTTGAGGAACCTCCCTCTGATACCACTTGAAAGATCTTATTTTCAAGGTATCTAGTAACCTAGAGTGGTGGTGAATTGGTTTGCCTAGGTCTTTGGGTAGTCTTTTTAAATCACTTGTTTATTTCTTCTAGCTTTCAGCGTAGAGTGATCTTGAGCTTGTCCTTAGCACCTGCAATTAAGAAAATAAAATCAAACTCAGAAAAGCACACAAGTGTTTTATAGTGCTTCCCTAAAATTATGGGTACATCAACTCTCCTCCCACCTTGCTAACTTACTGTTAGTCAAGTCACTTCTCCAAACCAATGCTCCAAGGAGCTTACACCTCAGATCCCTAAGGATCTCTTAGTCTCCTCAAAGACTTACACCTATGCCACAAAAGCCTACACTCAGTGATACAATTATCATCTACCTAGGACACTTAAGCCCTCTCACTCAGGCTATGGAGGATAGCCCTACCACAGAGTAAGCTTTCTCCTACTACTCAGAGTGATGCACTTTTCTACAGTTCATGAAAAACTGCCCTACTACTCAGTGAGTAAAACTCACCTACCTCAGAGAGCAGCTCTCTCCTATAGCTCAGGCAAAATTTTCCCTACCTCAGACCCAAACATCCTACAGCTCAGATCCAGATGTATCCTACAAATAGAAATAGTTTAATTTACTTTGACACAAATAAATTTCTCTGTGCCAACCACTTGAGCAGAAAAAATTTTGTTCCAAATCTCCTCACAGCAGGGAAACGATTTACTGGAGGAACTCAGAAGATAACTTCTGAACATGCTGCTGAAGGCTAAAGATCTTTTTATCTCGAGTCTTCAAACGGCTCACTGAACCTGCTAAAGGATGAAGGTTCTTCTTTCTTCATAACTGATTCCGAAACTATTATGGCAGATGGAGACTTGCACAGTTAACTACACTTTTCTGGTTGGAGAGCTTCAAGCTTTTCACATGGAGCAATGACAAAGAAGACGAAGATGACTGCTCTCCTTTTTTATTATTGTACTACCTAAAAGTTATCTTTGCCTTGGCCATATCTCATCCTTATGTAGTTCACCTATCAACGGCTCTTCGGGATTGGTCGGCCCACCTGCAGCTTCCATCTGCGTCTTGCTTTAACAGAAGAATATGTACAGTAGATTCACAACAGGTTTTGTCATGTACTGTAGCCTTCCCATACCTAATTTGAACTTAGTTGACATTGTCGATTTTGCTGACATCATCACCTGTGGATTTAGCCAAAATCAAGCATTAGAGAATAGGCATTGAGTGTAAGCATCACTCAATGCCAAACCACTTAGACAGATTTACTGTCTCTTGGCATTGGGTGAGTAACCTTTACTCAATGCCAATCTACTTAGAATCTGAAGTTTGTTACTAGGCGTTGAGAGATTCAGCTTCACTCAATGCCAACTTGCTTTATCAGCTTTATACTGCTTGGCGTTGATTAAGTAAGCATCACTCAACGCCAAACCCCTTAGACAAAACACTGTCTTCACTAGGCATTGACAGTGTTGAGAGCGTTGAGTTAGCACGTCGCACTCAACACTTTATTGATTTGCCAATTTTCTGTGTTTAGTAAACACAGGGCTTAGACTGACTTTCTTAGTTCGACGAAAGGTGAAGTGAGCTCGACAAACTTTGATCTCAGTTCGACGAATCCTCAGCAGAACTTGACGAACTAAGAATCTCAATCCCTGATCATAGCTCGACAAATGGTGAGATGAGCTCGACGAACTCTGAACTCAGTTCGACGAACTCTGAACTCAGTTCTACGAACTCTGAACTAAATTCCACGAATTTGAAACTGTTCAACTTGTTCAACTTGTTCAACTTACAGTATTTTTATTGTATGGCGTTGAGTGTGTATTCATCACTTAACGCCAAAACACTTAGGCAAATTTCTCTTTAGTAGCATGGCGTTGAGTGAGTTGACTTCACTCAATGTCTGTTCACTTAGCCACATTTCAGCTCATTTCAACTTAGGTTTTGACAGTATAGGCTACACTCAGTGCTATAAATCATCCGGCATTGAGTGATGTTCCTTCACTCAATGTCTGTGGACTTACACCGATTTCTACCATCCCACACCTTAGGTAATTGTTGTAATGCCCCGAAACTCAAAAGAGGGACGGGTGGAATTTTGAGCAAAGTCTGGGACTTGGAAGTGGTCACACGGCCAGGGACACGGGCGTGTCCCAGGGCAGTGTCGTTCTCGGGATCGACAAACTCTGGAGTGGTCGAGTTGTTGAGAGAGGGAACACAGCTTGGGACACGGGCGTGTCACAAGCTGTGTCCCGTTCGGGTCATTTCCCGAGCTGGGTCGGGTGAGGAACACGGGTCAGATCAAGCACTGTACTGGTTTACACGGGTGTGTAAAAATAGACAAGGGCATGTTTGAACCCGTGTCCTCTTCTGGTTGCTCTATCGGCTGTTGAGCACGGCCGAGAACATGGTCGTGTGCATGGACGTGTGTGGCACACGGCATTGGACACAGGCTTGTTTGGTGGCAATGTACTTTTTGGGATGCGGCAATTTCGGCGAAAAATGAGTGACATGGCCTTGGACATGGGCGTGTCGCAAGCCGTGTTCAGCCCAGGAAGTTTATTTTTGGGCTGAATCGCAGCCGTTCGCTTCCTTACTTTGGGATCTAACGGCTAAAGCCTCACCAGCCTAGGGTTAAGGCTGGGATTGGGTGATTAAACCCTCACTTTTCGCTTGGCCATTCTCTTTCTAAATCCTAGAGACAAGGGAGATCAAGGAGGTTGGAGGTACAGGAAGATCCGGTTGCCGGAGGAGACTAGGAGCGCCAAATCGCAAACCGAGCCCAGATCTATGGAGGCAAGATCATCACGGTGCTTTTCATTAGCGTAGTTTTCCATGGCACCGAGGAGAAACGTTAGGATAATGATTCTCATCTTGAGCATGTGAAGCTCACCTTCTTTTACATAGGAAAACCCTCCCCTGCGAGTGTGTGGCGAGTTTGCGGTATTCCTTGGGGTAGATATGTAAAGTCCCTTTTGTTTAGAGTCCGGAATAAAAGTATGGACATAGGCTTGGTGTGTGAAGCCTACCCGGACATGTTGGTCTGGATCGGTGATGTTTTGCTATGAATATTATGCTGGAGAAGACTCTGTGCATTTTGCTTGTTTTCAAGTGATTATGCGATAGAATGCATCAGGGAAACTTGGGGATTGACCCCAAGGTGCACCCAGAAATCTGGGTGGAAATGCATTTCTGCCATTTCGGTGGCCTGGGAGCCAGCCGGGTATATACCGGGGCTATGTACCGTGTTTGATAAAAAGTTCCGACATGGGGAAGCCAGGACCGCGTCAAAGGCCAAAGGGATGCGACGGGGTGAGTAACGGGCTGGTGGAACCCTACCCGCTCCATCTATTTCGGTTAAAGTGACCTAAAGTTACGTGGGACATACTAAAGATTTGGAGAATGAGTCTAGGCTACGACTGAAAGGACTAAATGCTCACGAGGTTTACTACCCTGGGGGTGGTGGTGGAGCCAAGGATCAGACCGGGATCGGACTTGCTTCACCAAGTATGTGCCCTGAGAGCACGGGGTGTATATTCGTATATGCGTGCACCTGTGATGTTTTGTTTATTAACTATATTGCTTGTTTTGCTAACAAGTGCAGGGAAGGAGCTTTGTCATCCCGCTTTGGGGGCGGAATCTTTATAATTTGGTCAGCTTTAGCTGACTGTTATTCTTGCTTGCCACCGTTGCGGTGATTTGTGCTTGCAGGTGTTGCGGAGTCGAGCGGCAAATAGCGGGCTAAAGCCCAAGTTACTGAGCCGGCCCTCGAAGGACTCTTTTGTTTACCTATTTATATCATGTGTGGCTGGCCTATGAGCCGAAGTTTATAAAACACTATTTAATTTAGTGAATTGTTGTAAGGTCATAAGTCCAGTACATTTGTGTATTTTATACTTCATTCCTACTGGGTTTTCGGTTAGTGGACATTTATGCTTGTGCTTGGTTCTTTCCTTTGCAACTTAATAATTTACTTCCTCTAGATGCTCTGTGTAGGACGTGTGTGTTGGTTGAAGGTTTCATTGAGTAACCCATCGGTCTATCCGTGGTATATGGCATCGGGTCCTGGCCGGACCTACTGCTATATACTATGTGACGGATAGGGGTGTTAAAATTTGGTATCAGACTATCGGTTTAGGTCAGGCTTAAATGAATTCGTGGGCAAATTCACTTAAATGGGTGATGAGCACATGTGTGTGCGTCATCATTATAACATGAAAAGAACCCATGAATGTCCACTTAAGAATGAAAATACACATGTTTGAGGAACCTGCGTGTTCCTATAATTGCTTTTTGCAATGTTGTTTGGTCTCTTATCGGTGTTTTGTACGATTATAGGTGACCAGGAGTGGTGCTGGGCCGTCATAACTTCCAGTTTCTGAGGCAAGTAGCGCACCAAATGATGCGCCGGCAACACCTCCTTCGGCTGAGACCATTCTATTGGTAGCGGTGGAAGTGTTTGCAATGATTAACACGCAGCCTACGAGATAGGTGCAACAGCCTACCCCTGCTGTGGAACATGTATCGCTCCAAGCAGCGGAGCCAAGGAGAGTGGAGAAGGTTGTAGTGGAGCCAGTGTTTCCTAGGAGAGCATTAGAGAAACAACTTAAGCACGGGATGGGCTTCAATCCTCCAGTATTCTCGGGGAAGGGAACCCCAACTCAAGCAGAGGATTGGCTCTCCAAAATTAAGAGAGTGTTGATAGCTACTGAGACTAAAGAGTGGCAGAAGACCACAATTGTGACGTTCTTGCTGGATGGTGATGCAAGATTATGGTGTGAAGGCTTGGAGATACACCATCTGTGGGGTAGGAAGTTGACTGACATCTCGATGGAGGAGTTTCTGAGACTGTTCTTGGCTCGATACCTCCCCTCTGCTCAGAGGATAATAATGGAAAATGAGTTCCAAAAGCTGGTGCAGGCTAAAAGCAGCGTGGATGACTATCTCCACGAGTTTACTCGATTAAGTCGGTATGCAAGCGCTACCTTTGCTGATGAGGAGCGAAAGACCAACATATTCTACGAAGGTCTAAGGGATACTTGAGACTGGTACTATCGGGGCCGATGATGTAGGGTTTCCTGACCTTGGTAAACACGGCCCGGTCTTTAGAGAAAGACATGAAGAATGTACAGGCAAAGAAGGACTCCAGCGGGAGGAAGTCATAGTTCAAGGTGTCGCCTGCAAAGTCTTCTTTTCGAAGGTGGAATAAGAAGGATAGGACATCGGGTCCAGCCCCTTCTTCAGGTTCCTTGGGGGCAACTACCAACCGAACCCCGAGCGCTTGTTTTACTTGTGGTAAGACGGGGAATTTTGCCCGTGATAGTTGGAGCGAACGTCCAAAGTCTGAGAGGAAGCAGGGAGCAACCTACGAAAAAAGGGCAAGGCGGTGGAGTCAACCGCATCATATTATGCTCTAACTCAACCAAGAGTCTATAATCTGGGCCAGCAGGAGGCCATCAAACAAGGAGACAAGGTGTCTGGTATGGCTTAAATTTATAGCAAGTTAGGTTTAAATACTGTTACCCGGTGCTTGTTAGCTTATTACTGTTTGTAAAGGTTTTGTTCTGATTTGCGATAGTCCGACAAGAGCACTATTTGATATGGGAGCTTCACACTCATTTTTGTCCGAAGATTTCATATCGCGCATCGGACTCCCATCTTCGATGGCGATGGACAAATTGGACGTGTTGCTGCCGAATGAGTGTTCTATGCATGTGGACAGACTATGTGCCGTAAAGATCCGTATTGGAAGTCAGGAGTTAGACTTATTAGCATCATTACTACCGCTAGTAGAGTTCGACGTCATCTTTGGTATGGAATTGCTTTCAGAGCAGAAAGCGTATATAGATTGCAATCGTAAAGAGGTTAAGCTGGGTGATGGGCGGGAGACAACGTTTGCGGGATTGAAGCAGTCGAGCAAGACGTTAATGTCTGCTCTTCAGGTGGTCATGGCAGTTCGTGCTAGCGCAGAGCTATTCTTCACATTAGTGGAGGCTGTAAAGCCTAAGCCCACTTTGTGTAGTATCCCAGTAGTATGCGAGTATCCCGATGTGTTCCCGGACAATCTTCCCGGAGCCCCACCATAGAGGGAGATAAATTTTATGATCGAGCTAGTGCCAGGTGCCAAACCTGTGTCACGCTCTCCTTATAGGTTGGAGCCTAAGGAGATGGCAGAGCTAAAGGTTCAACTAGAAGAGTTGATGGAGCAAGGGTATGTGCATCCAAGTTCATCGTCTTGGAGAGCACCGGTCCTCTTTGTTAAGAAGAAGGTCGGAAGTTTGCGGCTGTGTATCGACTACAGAGAACTAAACAAGTTAACGAAAAAGAATAAATACCCGATCCCAAGGATTGATGATCTTTTCAATCAGTTAGTCGGGTCGTCGATATATTCAAAATTGGATCTGAAGTCCGGTTACTATTAGCGGAGGATAAGGGAGAGTGATATCCCAAAGACAGTATTCAGCATGAGGTATGGACATTTCGAGTTTACGGTCATACCATTTGGGCTGACTAATGCGCCATCAGTGTTCATAGATCTGTTGAACAGGACGTTCAGGGAGTACTTAGACCATTTCGTGATCATCTTCATTGACGACATATTGGTGTACTCGCAGTGCAAAGAAGATCATTTCAAGCATCTGTATTTGGTTTTGGAGACGCAGAGGAGGAATGAACTATACGTAAAATTCTCCAAATGCGAGATCTAGTTATCCCCAGTAGAGTTCCTTGGTCATATAATAAGTGGTGAAGTGATAGCAGTAGATCCAACGAAGATTGTTACGATAAGGGAGTGGCCTGTGTTGTCTTCGATAGCGGAAGTCCAGAGTTTTCTTGGGCTTGCCGATATTTCAGGCGCTTCATAGAGAACTTCTCGTGGATAGTGTTACCTCTGACGAAGTTGACAAGGAAAGATCAGAAGTTTATTTGGACGTAGGAGTGTGTGCAAGCATTTGAAGAGTTGAAGAGTCGGCTGACCACGACACCAGTGTTAAGTTGGCCGACTAGGACCGAAGGCTTCGAGATATACAGCGATGCCTCAGGCAGTGGTTTGGGATTCATGCTGTTGTAGCATGGTAGTGTTATTACGTACGGCTCGCGTCAGCTACAAGTGCTCAAAAGGAATTATCTGGTTCACGACTTGGAGTTGGCGGTCATGATTTTTGCGCTTAAGCTATGGAGACACTATCTATACGGCATAAAGGTCAATATTTATAGCGACCAAAAGAGCCTGAAGTACCTGTTGGATCAGAAGGATCTTAACAAGAGGCAGCAGAGATTGATGGAGTTCCTGGGGGACTATACATTTAAAATTCATTATGTGCCCGGGAAAGGCAATGCAGTTGCGGATGCGTTGAGTCGCAGGGCCCCGCCTAAGCAAACTGGTTGTCGGTTAATGATGAGCGGCTAGTTCGTGAGTTGGAGGTGTTAAAGATCTGTTGTATTGACAAGAAGACTAGCACCAAAGCGTTATTGAACTGGACGGAAGTTTAGTATGACCTGGCTGATCGGATTCGGTAGGCTATAGAGTTGGGTAGCAATATGAAGGAGATCATAGATGCAGCTTCGGATGGATCAAATCCCCAGTTTTCAGCTGAAGATGGGCTGCTATGGAAGGACAATCGTTTGTGAGTCCCAAACGTGGGAAATCTATGGGCAGAGTTGATGTACGAGGCTTATCATACCAAGTACTAATTTCACTCAGGGAGCACGAAGATGTATCGAGATCTAAAGAAGTTGTTCTAGTGGCCAGGGTGTCACGACCCACATTTTCCCCTAGGTTAAGAAGTATCAGAGTAAGGGAAAATACGCGTTGTGATGCCACGTCGAGCAGGGGGTAACTGCCGACGCTCAGGCGACACACCAAAACCATAGATCACAAGTTTTAAGTTAATAGAAAACCAGTTTGTTTGAAGGTCGTATCCCTCGGCACAGTGGATCAACTAGTCCATGCTGAGAAAATATATATGCTTACAGCGGAAAATACTTTGATTCAGTTAGTTTGACACCCTAAATGAGTATAAGGGTCCACCAGAGACCACTTATAGAATGCACGACACCTAAGGTGAGTATAGTATATATATATTAAAAGAGGTTTTACGCTTTAAGAAAATAGTGCTTTAATTAGCAAATATGTTATGCATGAGGTACATATAATAGTTTAGGGTTTTAAAATACCTAACATGCAACCTAGCATAAAACCTTCCCAGAAGCAAGTAAACAACCCCAAGGGGCAAAAACAGCAGTCTAAATTCATACTTAGCAAAACAAGAAAGCCACCGGTGGGCGTCGACGACCCGACACGAACCCACCGGTGAGTGTGCATGTCCATACAAAAAAGAAAAAAATGACTACATCACAAGGGAGTGATCTGCAACTCTTCTACCCTGGAGGCTACCAGCAAGACCCAGCAAATGGAATGCCAGCCGCTCAATCGGCTACAACCTGGACCTGAGACATTCAAGAAAAGAAATGCCTCAGCAAGGAAATAAACAAAAGAAAGGAGTGTCAGATTACTTAAATAAAGAAGGGTTTTCCAACCCAGTAACAAAGTACTAAACTATAAAAGCAGGAGAAGAAAGAAGCATTTCTTAAAGAGCAATAAGGGCAAAACACACTAAGTGTGAGCACAAATCTACCTGCTCTTAAAAGAATCAACCTGCAGAAGAAATACATCAGTATAAAAGCAGGTAAAAAGCAAAAGTAGACAATAGGAAACTAACAGTCCTAAGTTTGTGGGCAAATGGCCGGGGTGTAAAAATAAGGGGGACTGGAGTGGGTGGCCACAGTGTCCAACACCAACAACAAGACCCCAAAAATACTCAAGGGTGAAAACACAACCGGTGGCAGCTTCAGGGTCCACACACCCAACAAGTTGGCCATAGTGTCCAAACTTGGTGGTGGCCACAGCTTAGCACACACAATTCACCACTCAGACTTCAAACAACCACACCCCCCTCTGGTTATAGCCCACGAGTCGGCATGCAAAAACTAGCCGAACACCCCCAACATCCCCCTTAGGAAGGAAAAAAGATTCCTCTAACAGTCCTAAAGAAGCACACATCCCAAGGTTAAAGACTTAGCCAAAAATCCTAAAACTAACATCTCAGCCCTCTCAACGCCTGGAGACAGAGAACTAAAATTTTTATTCCCATACTCTTCCTGTCACGCCAGACCACTATAACTAGCCCAAAAACATTCTAATCATCCAGACTAAGGAAAGGGAAAATTACTACTACAGCTACCACTTCTGTCAAACCAAAATAGCACAAAACCGAGCCTACCAATTAGGAACTCAGCAATTTATACTCTACAGCAAGTTGACAGTGGTATATCAACTGCAGTTTCAATCAAATCTGACAGGACTATGAAGCTTTCCTAGGCTCTAAAAAGACAGATTCTTTGCAAAAAAAACAATTTAAAGCTTTCTCTCCTACCTGGATACAGCTACCCTACAGGAAACCTAAACCAACACTCAAAAAGACTTAGCCTACCCCTTGAATAATACTAAAACTTAACTCCAGCTATAACCTAGACCACAACTGAGAATGAAAAGAAGAAAGAAAAAAAAAGATATAAAACATAAAACTGCAAGGGCAGGGAGCCACTTGCCTCAACTTCTCGGAAGCAGCCGGAAACCTCCAATCTTCAGCTTCGGCGACAAGATCGGCCACCTAGGAAGCTAAGCTAGAGTATAAGGGAAGAAGAAGGAGGAACCCGAAAGTCTCAACTCTCTAAAGACAGCCCAAAAAGCTAAATAACATACCTAGGAAGCAAGATCTCGGCGAGAGCAGCTTAAATCCGAAATTTCCCGGGCAAACCGAGCACTAGCACGCCGGAAACCACCGGACAAAGCTGCCGGTTTTCCGCCTCCCGCCTGCTTTCCTTCCGCTGGAAGCTATTAGCTGAGCTAGCTTCGGGAAAAGTGGAAGAAGATAAAGAGAAGGCTTGGGATATACCCCCATTAGCTAATATTATATTAGTATTAGCCCCCACTAAGCTATTAAAATAATAATACTTGGCCACCAAAGCTTAAACTATAAGAATATATTCAGCCACTAACCAAGTCTTATGCTTATCCTAATAGCTATCCCGAGCCCCTCTCTTCACCCAACCAGCAAACATATATATATATATATATGTACAGCACACATATAATTTTTATATATATACATACATATACATTTACAACAAAAAAAATGGCTAACCACACTTAGCCTAAAACAAGCACCGGCCTTAACCAAGCTCGAGCACACAAGGCCACGCACAACAAACAAGTAGCCACTACCGGCCAACAAAACGAACGTCGAAACGACGCGAAAAAAAAACAAATGATCTCGGATTTCGACAAAACTCGCACCGTAGCTAAACACCCCAGCTACAAACTCAACGGCGAAGTCGAAAACAACATCCGACGATCAAAACTCGGGCTAAAACTACCTGAAGCCAAAATACAAGCATTCCCTAAGAGGCCCAACCGAGTCACCAAAATAGACTCTGGCTAGCTGGGGAATCTTGCAAACAGGCTCCTAATGGATCACTAGAGGAACCTAAAGAGCTATGACCATGCTCTAATGATGGCAAAAGCCGACAACGCGTCATCGTAACGCCAAGAAAAGATCAAACCAAAATGCAGAAAAACCAGGGGCGTTACACAGGGCTCAAGAAGGAAGTGGCACTATTTGTGGCTAAATGTCAGACTTACTCCTTAGTGAAGGCAGAGTGCCAAAAGCCAGGGGGATTCTTGATGTAACACCCCAAACATCTCAAAATTTAATTTGAGGTGCAGGCTGTTTGACACGGCCTGGGACACGGGCGTGTCCCAGGGCGTGTCGGGGGTACACGGCCTGGGACACGGGCGTGTCCCAGGGCGTGTCACTCAAGAAATAGGCTGATTGAGTCAGGGAAGTACACGGCCCGGAACCAAGCCTTGAACACGGCCGTGTCAGATTTGACACGGGCGTGTCCGATGCCGTATGCCTACCCGTGTACTGCTTGTTGGTTTTGGAGCTCGATGAAGCAGGGGTGACACGGGCGTGTCTCATGACTGACACGGGCGTGTTAGGTTCGACACGGGCGTGTCGATGCCCGTGTTCTGGTAGTTTTCAGTCGGTACGAGTGCCGCGTGTGCCGCTTAAGGGTACACGGCCTGTGACACGGGCATGTCACAGGCCGTGTCAGCCAAAAAAGTGTAATTTTAGGAAAATCGTGGCCGTTCCTTTTCTCTATTTTGATCCAAGGGCTCAGGTGATTCCTTGCTGGATTAAATCACCAGAGGCCTGATGAAGAGTTCATTCTTCATTTGGTTAAGGAAGAGAGAAAGAGAGAGGAGGAAGAAGAAGGAGGAGGAGATTAAGCCAGTGGTGGAGCTCCCGTGGTCCGATTCGAGATCCGAGGCCAGCGCGGTGAAGGCGAAGCTGCTGCGGTTCATTCTCACCGGCTAGATTTTGATGGCTCCCAAGAGATCGTCAAGGGTAACGATCTCCCTTCTTGGACATGTGAAGTCCTTCTTTTCTGCATTGCATAGGGAAAACCCTTCCCCGCGAGTGTGCGGTGGGTTGTGGCATCCCTTGGGGTAGATATGTGAAGCCCCCCTTGTTAGAGTCCGGAAGTGGAGTACGGATCTAGGCATGCTGTGTGAAGCCCATCTGGACATGTTGGTCTGGATTGGTGATGCTTGTTTGCATATCGGAGAAGACTCCGTGGTTATGGCTTGTTTGCCTTGTGCCTACCTGTTGCTTGGTACAGCAGGAAGTACTGGATGAAGTCCAGGAAATGAAGAGGGTTGGATGCAACTCTGGTGGCCGTGCGTTGCCACTTTGTGTGCGGTTGAGCCGTTGGGCTGCAACTCGATGAAAAGACAGATTGCCGAACTGGAAAGGTGAAACCGACCCGCGCCTATAAATTGCCATGGTTACTTCCGTATTCGAGGTGGCACGGCGACTTGAGCAACGGGGGGGGGGGGCTGATCCATACCTACGTTATGTCCGTCTGACTGGTAAGCCTGGTTATAGGTTTTGTTGGAGCGCATAATGAGACTCTTAGGCCCGCGCGCCAAAAAGACTAGAATGCTCAATACCGTGTAAACGGTGGTGTTGACCCTAGTTTTCCGGTGCACCAAGAATGTGCCCTGAGTGCACGGACTGTCGGGCCGTGTGGCCGACGGTTGTGATGGCTTGAGTTTGCCTGCGAGCACATATTTGTTATTGTTGATACCATGCCGTGCAGGGAAGGAATGTTACTGCCCCGAGAAAGTGGTAGGATTGTTATAATTGGGTCAGCTGAATGCTGACCGTTGCCGTGTTTGCCACCGTTTGGGTGGATTGTCCCTATGCAGGTGCTGGAGAGCCAAGTGGTAAATGAAGGGCTGAAGCCCTTGCTGCTCTTGCTGCTGCTGCTGCGGCTGGCCCTTGAAGGCTAAGTGAATGGTTTTGTTTGTTTTTCTTTTACTCATGTATGGCCGGCCTGCGCGTCGATGTTTGTAATCCATACGGTGTGGAAAGGGGAACTATAAGGCCTTAAGGCCAAACCCTGTGTATTTATTGTACATTCCGTGGCTGTATATATAACTGTGGTTTATATATTGGACATTCCTGGTTAGAGTTCAATTTACAACTTAAAGCTTCCGCTAGCATGCTCTGAGTTAGGATACGTGTATGGTTTGGTATTATTCTGTGACCTCACCGTCTGTTTGTGGCATATAGTGTGGGGCCCCGGCCGGACCTTCTACTATACGTCATGTAACGGATGGGGTCGTTACATTTTGGTATCAGCTTCGTTCGGTCTTCCTCTTTCGAATTCGTGGTCGAATTCTTTTATGGGGTGGCGAGCGCGTGTTTGTGCGCCCTGCTGTAACGCTAATGAACTCAGGAATGTCCACTAAGGAATGTACATAATCTTGGTTGAGGAATCTGCGCGTTCCTTTTCTGTTGTTTTGCTTGCATACGATCGCTAATGTGTGTCTTGTCCACCTATAGGTGACGCGTAGTGGTGCTGGTCAGTCTGAGCCCCAGCGCTCTAATGAGAGTGCGGCACCAGCTGAGGTGCCCACACCTCCTCCATCTGCGGAAACTGTTCGCTTAGTTGCTGAGGTTCTATTTGCCATGATTCAGCCGACCGGGCAAGCATAGCCGGCAGTAGTGCCAGTTCGTGTTGATGTAAGACCCGAGCCGGTTGAGGCAGTCGATCCACGAGCAGCTGACCGACAGTTGAAGCAGTTCATGAGCTTCAGACCGCCTACGTTTACGGGACTAGGATCCCCAACGCAGGCAGAGGATTGGTTATCGCGTGTCAAGCGGATAATGACAGCGATCAGGGCGGAGGAAACTTTAAAGGTCACCTTGGCCACCTTCATGCTTGAAGGAGAGGCGCGGTTGTGGTGGGACGAGGTTGAGGTACACCATTTGGCGGGCAGGCAATTAACGCAAGTATCGATTGAGGAGTTCTCTCGAATATTTCTGGCGAAACATGTCCCAGCGGCGCAACGCATTGCCATGGAAAATGAGTTTTAACGGTTAACGCAAGGCGAAGGTAGCGTGGATACTTACCTGCATGAGTTTACAAGGTTGGGACGGTATGCGGGAACAATCTTCGCGGATGACCAAAGGAAAACGAATCGGTTCTATGAAGGATTGCGGGATGAGTTGAGGTTCCTGCTTTCGAGTTCAGTGAACCAAGGGTTTCAGGCGTTGGTTGATACTGCTTGTGCGTTGGAGAAGGACATGAGGCGGGTGCAAGGGAACAAGGGCTTGGTTGTGTCGAAGCCAGAGCAAGCACCTCGCCCTAGCAAATCGTTCTACCAGAAGAAAGGGGGCAAGAGGTCCAAGCCGTCTGGGAAAGTGTCTTCGACTGTTGTGTCGGGAGCGACGTCAAGGCCGGAGTCTCGTACATGCTTTACTTGTGGTCGGGTGGGGCATCTAGCCCGTGATTGTCGGGTTGTTCAGCCCAAAGGGGAAATCAAGACGGGTGCGTCTTATGCTGAAAAGGGAAAAGCGGTTGGTTGATTCCTCTGCGTCCCAGGCACAGCCCCGAGTTTATCACCTTGGTCAGCAGGAGACGATTAAGCAAAGTGACGTCGTCACAGGTACGAGTTAATATAGCTTACTTGTTTAAGTGCTATTACATTTGGTTATGTATAGCTTGTGCATGATGTGTGTGCTGCAGGCTTTGTCCTGATTCGGAATCGTCCGGCGAGAGCCCTGTTTGATACGGGTGCTTCGCATTCTTTTCTGTCCGAGGACTTCGTATCTCGAATTGGGGTGCCGAGTCATGTGACGGTTGATAGTATAAGGGTGCTATTGCCGAATGGCTGTGTGATGCTTGCGGTTAGGGCTTGCGATGTGGATGTTTAAATAGGAAGTCAGGATTTCGGTTTGAGTGCAGTTGTGCTACCGTTATCAGAGTTTGATGTGATCTTTGGCATGGACTGGCTCTCGGAGCAGCGTGCCTTTATTGATTGCAACTCCAAGGAGATCACACTGGGCCAGAATACCGGACTTGTGACGAAGTTCGCTGGTATGCGAGGAGTTGGCGGGACTTTGTTGTCTGCGCTCCAAGTCGTCAATGCTGTTCGGAAGGGCGCGGAGTTATTCTTCACGCTAATTCAGGCTGTTGAGCCAAAGGCCAGTGTCGGTGAAGTTCTGGTTGTGTCAGAGTTTGCCGATGTGTTTCCTAAAGATCTTCCTGGGTTACCACCCCAGCGGGAGATTGACTTCTCTATTGAGTTGGTGCCAGGTGCGAAACCTGTGGCCCGCTCACCATATCGCGTCGCGCCAAAAGAGATGGCTGAATTGAAAGTCCAATTGTAAGAGTTGTTGGAGCAGGGATACATACGCCCAAGTATGTCACCTTGGAGCGCGCCTGTGCTCTTTATGAAAAAGAAAGACGGTAGTTTGCGGTTATGTATTGACTACCGCGAATTAAATAAGCTAACGGAGAAAAACAAATATCCAATTCCACGGATTGATGACCTATTTGATCAGCTGGCAGGATCAACGGTCTATTCCAAGTTGGATTTGAAATCGTGATATTATCAGTTGAGGATTCGGGAAGGTGACATTCCCAAGACGGCGTTTGGAACACGCTACGGTCATTATGAGTTCACGGTAATGCCGTTTGGCTTATGTAATGCGCCTTCGGTATTTATGGACCTAATGCATCGAACGTTCCGAGAGTACTTGGATTTGTTCGTGATTGTGTTTATCGATGACATCTTAGTATACTCTCAGTCGGAAGAGGATCATGCAAACCATTTGCGGTTGGTCTTGCATACCCTGCGGAGGAATAAGCTTTATGCCAAGTTCTCAAAGTGTGAGTTCTGGCTCTCTTCAGTAGCCTTTTTAGGCCATGTGGTAAGTGGAGAAGGTATCGCGGTGGATCCGTTGAAGATAAGTGCCATTCGAGATTGACCAGTGATGTCTTCAGTGGCCGAGGTCAGGAGCTTCCTTGGGCTTGCGGGCTACTATAGACGGTTTGTGGAAAACTTCTCACGGATTGCTTTACCTCTGACCACGCTGACGAGAAAAGATCAAAGGTTCATTTGGACACCGGAGTGTGCGCGTGCTTTTGAAAACCTGAAGAGTCGTTTGACCACGGCGCCTGTGTTGACATCGCCATGTGGTACAGATGGCTATGAGATCTATAGTGATGCTTCCGGGAGCGGCTTAGGCTGCGTCCTTCTGCAGTTTGGTAAAGTGATTGCTTATGGCTCGCGCCAGTTGAAAGTGCATGAGCGGAATTACCCCGTCCATGATTTGGAGTTGGCGGCGGTAATCTTTGCGCTCATGTTGTGGCGGCACTATCTTTATGGCGTTAAAGTGGACATCTATACAGATCACAAAATCCTAAAGTACTTGTTGGATCAGAAGGATCTGAATATGCGACAACGAAGATGGATGGAGTTCCTTGGGGACTACACCTTCGATATTCACTATACTCCCGGGAAGGGAAATGTGGTCGCTGATGCTTTGAGTCGGAAGACTCCGGTACGGGCAAGCTGGTTGCAGAGGCATGATCAGCATTTGATCCAGGACTTGGAAGCATTGGAGATATCTTGTGTTGACAAGGGTTCTTCGACCGATGCATGCTTGAACTGGACGGAGGTTCAATATGACCTTACGGACAGAGTTCGACGAGCAACGGAGCTTGATGAAGGCCTCCAGCGCTATGCTAAAGATGGGCCAGATGACCAGTTCTCTTGGGATAACGGTTTGTTACGAAGAAATGGTCGAGTGTGCGTCCCGAGTGTGGGTAAATTGAAGGAAGAGTTGATGTACGAAGCTCACTTTGCAAAGTACTCAGTTCACCCAGGGAGCACAAATATGTACAGAGATCTGAAAAAGCTATTCTGGTGGCCCGGACTCAAGAAAGATGTAGCATGTTATGTGGCGGCATGCAATACCTGTGCGTTGGTGAAAGCAGAATGCCAGAAGCCGGGCGGTTTCCTGAAGTCGTTACCTATTCCGGAGTGGAAGTTCGATGACATTTCGATGGATTTCGTGCACGGGTTGCCGAGATCTCAACGCGGTCATGATTCAATCTGGGTGATTGTGGACCGGTTGACAAAAGTGGCGCACTTCCTTCCAAACAAAAGAGATGATTCAGTGGAAACCTTGGCCAAGCTTTATGTGGAGCAGATTGTTCGACTGCACGGTGTTCCTCGAAGCATTGTCAGTGACCGTGATGGGCGATTCACATCGAGTGATTGGCGGCTAGTTCATCAAATGTTGGGTACAAAGTTAGCGTTTAGTACGGCCTTTCATCCCCAATCGGTTGGCCAGACTGAACGAACCAACAGGACGATGGAGGACATGCTCCGCATGTGCGCCCTAGACTGTGGTAAGAGGTGGGAAGATTATATTTTTCTTGTCGAATTTGCCTATAATAATAGCTACCAAGCGAGCATCGGTATGGCACCATTTGAGGCTTTGTATGGTCGTAAATGCCGTACACCGTTAGCTTGGGCAGAAGCAGGCGAATCTAAGCTGAGTGGGAAAAAGGAAGTCGAAGAAGCTACCTCGTTTATACGCTCTATTCGGGAGAGGCTATTGATAGCCCAAGATCGTCAAGCAAAGTACTACAATGCCAAACATCGGAATGTGGAGTTCGCGGTGGGTGATTGGGTATATTTGAAGATCAAACCCTTCAAAGGCGTGTCCAGGATTCGACGTTTGAAAAAGCTAAGTCCGAGGTATCTTGGTCCCTTTGAGGTGGTGGAGCGAGTTGGGGAAGTTTCTTATCGACTAGCACTTTCAGCAGACTTGGGTGGATTACCTGATGTATTTCACATCTTAGTACGTCGTAAGGCTGTTAAGGATCCAGCTCAAGTAGTAGAGAATGATCGGGTACCGGTCGAGTATGGGCTAACGACGAGGGTTCGACCCATTCGGATCGAGGATCGAGCCGAGAAACAGTTGCGGAACAAAGTGATCGGGATGGTCAAGGTCCGATGGGACAATTTTGGTCGTGAAGAGCTAACATGGGAGCGAGAGCAGACCATGCGAGCTGAATTTCCCGAGCTGTTTGTATAAACTGTAGACCGTGTACCTTTTGTTATAACAGAGTTATCAAGTTATAGCATTGTATTTCCTTGTTTCCTTACCATGCAAATTTCGGGACGAAATTTTATTAAGGGGGGGAGGATTGTAACACCTCAAACATCTCAATATTTAATTTGAGGTGCAGGCTGTTTGACACGGCCTGGGACACGGGCGTGTCCCAGGGCGTGTCGGGGGTACACGGCCTGGGACAGGGGCGTGTCCCAGGGCGTGTCACTCAAGAAATAGGCTGATTGAGTCAAGGAAGTACACGGCCCGGAACCAAGCCTTGAACACGGCCGTGTCAGATTTGACACGGGCGTGTCCGATGCCGTGTGCCTACCCGTGTACTGCTTGTTGGTTTTGGAGCTCGATGAAGCAGGGGTGACACGGGCGTGTCTCATGACTGACACGGGTGTGTCAGGTTCGACACGGGCGTGTCGATGCCCGTGTTCTGGTAGTTTTCAGTCGGTACGAGTGCCGCGTGTGCCGCTTAAGGGTACATGGCCTGTGACACGGGCGTGTCACAGGCCGTGTCAGCCAAAAAAGTGTAATTTTGGGAAAATCGTGGCCGTTCCTTTTATCTATTTTGATCCAAGGGCTCAGGTGATTCCTTGCTGGATTAAATCACCAGAGGCCGGATGAATAGTTCATTCTTCATTTGGTTAAGAAAGAGAGAAAGAGAGAGGAGGAAGAAGAAGGAGGAGGAGATCAAGCCACTGGTGGAGCTCCCGTGGTCCGATTCGAAATCCAAGGCCAGCGCGGTGAAGGCGAAGCTGCTGCGGTTCTTTCTCACCGGCTAGATTTCGATGGCTCCCAAGAGATCGTCAAGGGTAACGATCTCCCTTCTTGGACATGTGAAGTCCTTCTTTTTTGCATTGCATAGGGAAAACCCTTCCCCGCGAGTGTGCGGTGGGTTGTGGCATCCCTTGGGGTAGATATGTGAAGTCCCCCTTGATAGAGTCCGGTAGTGGAGTACGGATCTAGGCATGTTGTGTGAAGCCCATCTGGACATGTTGGTCTGGATTGGTGATGCTTGTTTGCATATCGGAGAAGACTCCGTGGTTATGGCTTGTTTGCCTTGTGCCTACCTGTTGCTTGGTGCAGCAGGAAGTACTGGATGAAGTCCAGGAAATGAAGAGGGTTGGATGCAACTCTGGTGGCCGTGCGTTGCCACTTTGTGTGTGGTTGAGCCGTTGGGCTGCAACTCGATGAAAAGACAGATTGCCGAACAGGAAAGGTGAAACCGACCAGCGCCTATAAATTGCCATGGATACTTCCGTATTCGAGGTGGCACGGCGACTTGAGCAACGGGGGGGTGGCTGATCCGTACCTGCGTTATGTCCGTCCGACTGGTAAGCCTGGTTATAGGTTTTGTTGGAGCGCATAATGAGAGTCTTAGGCCCTCGCGCCAAAAAGACTAGAATGCTCAATACCGTGTAAACGGTGGTGTTGACCCTGGTTTTCCGGTGCACCAAGAATGTGCCCTGAGTGCACGGACTGTCGGGCCGTGTGGCCGATGATTGTGATGGCTTGAGTGTGCCTGCGAGCCCATATTTGCTATTGTTGATACCATGCCGTGCAGGGAAGGAATGTTACTGCCCCGAGAAAGGGGTAGGATTGTTATAATTGGGTCAGCTGAATGCTGACCGTTGCCGTGTTTGCCACCGTTTGGGTGGATTGTCCCTATGCAGGTGCTGGAGAGCCAAGTGGTAAATGAAGGGCTGAATCCCTTGCTACTATTACTGCTGCTGCTGCGGCTGGCCCTTGAAGGCTAAGCGAACGGTTTTGTTTGTTTTTCTTTTACTCATGTATGGCCGGCCTGCGCGCCGATGTTTGTAATCCATACGGTGTGGAAAGGGGAACTGTAAGGCCTTAAGGCCAAACCCTGTATATTTGTTGTACATTCCGTGGCTGTATATATAACTGTGGTTTATATATTGGACATTCCTGGTTAGAGTTCAATTTACAACTTAAAGCTTCCGCTAGCATGCTCTGAGTTAGGATACGTGTATGGTTTGGTATTATCCTGTGACCTCACCGTCTGTTTGTGGCATATAGTGTGGGGCCCCGGCCGGACCTTCTACTATACGTCATGTAACGGATGGGGTCGTTACACTTGAAATATTTGCCTATTCTTGAGTGGAAGTTTGAAGACATTTCAATGGACTTTGTGCATGGCTTGTCAAGGTCGCAGAAGGGAAATGATGCCATCTGGGTGATCGTAGATCGGTTAACAAAAGTGTCCCACTTCATTCCGTATAGGAAGGATGATTCGGTGGAAAAACGGGCAAAGCTGTATGTTGATAATATAGTCAGACTGCACGGTGTGCCCAGCAGCATCGTGAGTGATAGAGATGGGCATTTTACGTCCAATGACTCAAGGTTGGTGCACCAAATGATGGGGACTAAGTTGAAGTTCAGCACAGCTTTTCATCCATAGACGGATGGGCAGACCGAGAGGGTCAACAGGACGATGGAGGACATGCTTTGTATGTGCGTTCTGGACTTCGGAAAGAAGTGGGAAGACCATCTGTATTTGGTGGAGTTTGCATACAACAATAGCTACCAAGTGAGCAAACAAATGGCGCCCTTCGAGGCCTTATATGGTAGAAAGTGTCGCACGCTATTTTAATGGCTAGAAATGGGTGAGACAAGGCTGTACAAAAGCAAGAGGTGGAAAGTGCCACTTCATTGGTACGAACCATTCGAGAGCATCTGCTGATCGCTTAGGATAGACAAGCTAAGTACTACAATGCCAAGAATCAGAACGTGGAGTTCGCGGTTGGTGATTGGGTGTACTTCAAGATAAAGCCGTTCAAGGGTGTTTCACGGGTACGATGCTTGAAGATGTTGAGCCCGAGATACCTTGGACCATTTGATATTGTGGAGCGGATCTGTGAAGCGACTTATCGCCTAAGGCGGTCAGTGGAGTTGTGTGGTATACACGATGTATTCCACATATCAGTGTTGCGGAAGGCGGTGAAAGAGCCTTCGCAGGTGATCGCAGTTGATCAAGTACCGGTGGACTAAGGGTTGACGACAAGGGTCAAGCCCGTTCGTATTGAAGACTTTTATGTTAAGCGACTTCGTAACAAGGAGATCGGGATGGTAAAGGTCCATTGGGACAATTGCGGTCGGGAGGAGCTCTCTTGGGAATGGGAGCAGACTATGCTTGAGGAGTACCCAGAGTTATTCCGCTCAGGTACCGCTTATGGTTTTCTGTTTTCTTTTCCTTTGGTAATTTTGTGGACGAAATTCTTTTAAGAAGGAGAGAATTGTAACTCCCCAAAACTCAAAAGATGGACGGGTGGCATTTTGAGCCAAGTCTGGGACTTGGAAGAGGTCACACGGCCTGGGACACGGGCGTGTCCAAGGGCCGTATCGTTCTCGGAATTGACAAACTCTGGAGTGGTCGATTTGTCGAGAGAGGGAACACGTCTTAGGACACGAGCGTGTCATAAGCTGTGTCCCGCTCGGGTCATTTCCCGAGCTGCGTCGGGTGAGGAACACGAGACGGATTGGGTCGTGTACTGGTTGACACTGGTGTGTCAAAATTGACACGGGCATGTCAGAACCCGTGTTCTCTTCGGGTTATTCTGTCAGATGTTGAGCATGGTCGAGAACACGGCCGTGTGCATGGCCGTGTGTGGCACACGGCATTGGACATAGGCGTGTCTGGTGGCCGTGTACTTTTCAGGATGCGATGGTTTCGGAGACGAATGAGTGACACGGCCTTGGACACGGGTGTGTCACAAGTCGTGTTCGGCCCATGAAGTTTATTTTTGGGCTGAATTGCAGCCGTTCGTTTCCTTACTTTGGGATCTAACGGCTCAAGCCTCTCAATCCTGAGGTTAAGGCCGGGATTGGGGGATTAAACCATCACTTTTAACTTGGCCATTCTCTTTCTAAATCCAAGAGAGAAGGGAGAGCAAGGAGGTTGGAGGAAGAGGAAGATCCGGACGAGGGAGGAGATTCGTAGTAACAAATCACAAATCGATCCCAGATCTGCGGAGGCAAGATCATCGCGGTCCTTTTCATCTGCGTAGTTTTCTATGGTGCCGAGGAGAAACGCTAGGGTAACCATTCTCATCTTGAGCATGTGTAGCTCTCCTTCTTTTGCTTAGGAAAACCCTCTACCGCGAGTGTGCGGCGAGTTTGCGGTATTCTATGGGGTAGATATATAAAGTCCCCCATGTTTATAGTCCAGAATCGAAGTACGGACATAGGCATGGTGTGTGAAGCCTACCCGGACATGTTGGTCTGGATCGGTGATGTTTTGCTATGCATATTGTGCCGGAGAAGACTCCGTGCATTTTTCTTGTTTTCGGGTTGCTATGCGATAGAATACATCAGGGAATCTTGGGGATTAACCCTAAGGTACACCCGGAAATCTGGGCGGAAACGCATTTCTTCCATTTCGGTGGCCTGGGAGCCAGCCAGGTATATAGCTGGGCTTTATACCGTATTTTATCGAAAGATGGGACTGGGGGAAGTTGGGCCCGCGTTAAAGGCAAAAGTTCTACGACGGGGTGAGCAACGGGCTGGTGGAACCCAACCCGCTCCATCTTTTTCAATTAAAGTGACCTAAAGTTATGTGGGACTTACCGATGATTTGGAGAACGAGTTTAGGCTACGACTGAAAGGACTAAATGCTCACGAGGTTTGCCGCCCTGGGGGTGGTGGTGTAGCCAAGGATCGGACAGGATTCGTACCGGCTTCACCGAGTAAGTGCCCTGAGAGCACGGGATGTATGGTCGTGTGTGCGTGCACCTGTGATGTTGTGTTTATTCACTATATTGCTTGTTTTGCTAACAAGTGCAGGGAAGGATCTTTGCCGTCTCGCTTTTGGGGTGGAATTGTTATAATTTGGTCATCTTTAGCAGGCCGTTATTCTTGTTTGCCACCGTTGCGGTGATTTGTGCTTGCAGGTGCTGCGAAGACGAGCGACAAATAGCAGGCCAAAGCCCAAGTTGTTGTGCCGGCCCTCGAAGGCCTCGTTTGTTTACTTATTTATATAATGTGTGGCCGGCCTACGAGCCAAAGTTTGTAAAACACTATTTATTTAAGTGAACTGTTGTAAGGTCATAAGGCCAGTACATTTTTGTATTTTGTACTTCATTCCTACTGGGTTTTCTATTAGTGGACATTCGTGCTTGTGCTGGGTTCTATCTTTTGCAACTTAATAATTTACTTTCGCTAGATGCTCTGTGTAGGACGTGTGTGTTGGTTGAATGGTTTCATTGAGTAACCCACCGGTCTGTCCGTGGTATATGGCGTCGGGCCCCTACCAGACCTACTACTATATGCTATGTGACGAATAGGGGTGTTACAAGTGTTTCCTTTACTTAGCCACTTGGCTACCTGACCAATCATAGTCATCTACTGATATGTATATATCATTGATAAGATTGACTTCAATCAAATCCAGGACATTGTGGGCAATGGACCCAACACACTCTCAGTGGGAGCAATCGTAGGCTCTATCATGATGGGGATCGTATCTAGAGAGGGCACTCAATAGCAGTTTACACAACACTAATAGCGCAATTTATAGGCAATAGAATACTCACATAGATCGGAATGTAATATTCCCATACATAGTCTTCTAAATCACTAGGTATTCCCTTAATGTCAGAATCATCAGACTCGTCAGGCAGTTTCATACGTGAAGGAATACTCTCACCTAGCTGATCATCCTCAGAATCAACTGATACCACATCTATGTCAGCATACTCATGTGTATCATTCAAAATCTTAGGAGGTGTATTCGACGCAGCCAAAGGAGGCAAGACCCTAGTGGTAACAACTTTTGATTCCAAGACATATGACCTATAAGGCATTGTTTCCCTAATGGTGGTAGTAGGTACACTATGAGCAGGCTGACCTTTGGGGGAAAATGATCTAGGGTTAGGTTTATAATCATTCCTATAGGATGGTATGGGACTAGTGCCATGACGATACTCACTCATAGGCTTGGTGTCAGCAGTGTGGAGGTAGGCGGGATCAAATTGATCCGAGAGTAGGCTAGGCATTGTCGGCCAACATATTTATTACTACCAACACGATGCTCTTTGTTTAGCCAAAATACCTGGGCTTGACCTACTAATAGTTCTCGGGGGATGTTATCCTTTTGGTGGTCGTCCCATATGTGGCAGTCAAAATAAATTTCTATTGACTTAAGCCAGTCTCTAAAAATTTGGGGACAAACTAAAACATCATTAGTGTGTTGATGTCCTTTAGTGTCAATATAAGTGTGGGGACTGTTTGTATTCCTACAGTATGTAGGTTAGGCCGGGGTGTGTTTATCCATGGCTTTATCATACCAATAGTCTAAATGGGAAGCGTAAATGTCTTAGGCCATATCAGTGTGAACGGGAGAGAAAACTCACCCGGATCTGGTGCACATGCAATGAATAAAAGGACTCTAACCCTATATAAATTATAATAAATGGATTTGTTCCCGCAATCTAACTATGGTAATAAATATATGATTTTTATTTTCTTGCTGGAAATATTATGAAGATTTTAAAATAAATTATTTTTTGATTTTTGCAGAAAAAAAAATAGGCCGTTATTTGCGGACTAGAATTTTTTTTGTAATTTTTATAAATAAACATGCAAGACAAGTGCGTTTCGACGTACTAATAAAAGGGGGAGGGTGTCATTTAGGAAATTGTCGTGAAGCACCCCCTGATATCAAATTGATGCAGACCCATGGTTTCGACGGATTAAACTACGCGTTCTTAGGTTCGGTAATTAAAATAAATACGTAGCTAGCAATATTTATCTAAAATTAATACTAGCGATGATTCCATCAATATAGCAATGCACAATGCAAAGAGTCGCTACCCCTTATAGAGATTGAACAAGGGCTATATGCCAATGTTGACAAAAGCGAAAAGGACCTACCCTATCTGGAAAATTATCAATTCAAATTAAAATTATTCTCTAACTTTCACAAACCCAATAAGAGAGGAATCCAGACTAAATAATGGTTTAAAATAAAGTCCAAACAAATCCCAAAAATAAATTAATATGAGGGTATACCAAATCACTTGAACTCAAGGGGAAATCAAGGGTGATGAACCCGAATTCTTCTAGTGTTCACGAGATCTACCCCCTCCAATTTATAGAAAAATTATCCGGACAATTAACGCTTAAAATTTAGATTTTAATTAGCACAATTTCAATATAAATCAGAACAATTTACTAGTCTTCTATTTCCACCAAATCTCAAAATAATTTAGAAGAAAACACTCAAGAGATGGTTTAGTAAGTCGTTACCCAAATCCCAATAAAAATCCATCCACAAGATGAGTAGAGGAGGCGCACAAGACGGTGGTTGAATCTATCTCCATGCAACTCCACAGATCCGCACCGGATGATGAAGATTCGAGCCGTTTCCTTTTCAATTACCTTAGGAGACGGAGAACCTTGAAAGACAATATATATGGAAAGAGGAGAGAGGAAAGGTGGTCAAAATAATAAAAAATTCCAAGGAGGGGAAGAATAGGTTTGGTCAGGTGAGGGGTTGATGGTGGTGGTGGGTTTTGTTGGAGGTGAGGGAGAAGGTGGTGGTGAGGGAGGCCTAAACATGAGAGGAGGATTAGGGTTGCCGGTTTGCTTAGAAAAGGGAAGGAGGCAGTCAGGTTTTGAGATAGGGAAAGAGGAAGGGTTGTTTGGTGGAGAACTAGAGGTGGGAGGAGGAGGAGAAGAGGAGGTCGAAGATAGAGAGGGAGACTGAGAGGACTTAGCGCAACCACTCGCACCAAAAGCCCGGACTGATGGAGGACGGCGCCACTAATCTTTATATCAAAGGTCCTCGGGCGGATCCACGGGGCAGCCAGTTAAGCCATTACCGCATAGCACCGCAGCGCGGGGGCGATTCCGGACCGCAGCCCCAACAATCCCCCCCCCCGGAAACGACCCCGGGGTTTCGAACCCGCGACCCCCTCTGATACCAATTGAGAGGACTTAGCGCAACCACTCGCACCAAAAGCCCGGACTGATGGAGGACGGCGCCACTAATCTTTATATCAAAGGTCCTCGGGCGGATCCACGGGGCAGCCAGTTAAGCCATTACCGCATAGCACCGCAGCGCGGGGGCGATTCCGGACCGCAGCCCCAACAGAGACAGCGGGGTGGCCGACGACCAAGAGGGGGCAAGAGAGGAGAGGGTCGGAATTATCTTAAAGGGGAAAGAGAGAGGAGTAGGGGAAATTCAAAATTTCAATTCTTGGTTTCAATTTTTCATTCTTCTCTACTATTTTCTTCATAACATGGCTATATATAGCCTACACCACTCCATCTACACCATTCAAAATTTAAAATGAAACTATGATGGTTTATGCACCCATCATGACATAAAAACAATACAAAAATTAAATGAAAGAAATAAAAAAATACTCTTGATGGTCATATTCTATCATCATACATGGAATGAAATAAATAAAATCACTTAAAATAAAAATTGCTAAAATATATAGTTATAATTATTTAATTTATAATTATATATTTTGTTTGAGTGGCAGCGGCGAACGTCGAGCAAAACATGTTGTGGTTGCAGCATTGGCGAAGAACGTCGTTGGAGAATTCCATCTTCGAGCATGCTGCATCGATCGTCCCAATTAACGAACTCCCTATGACGGGGATCAAAAACCACATCTGTTGGGTATTGTATCCACAATTACCTGGATTTGAGGAAGCCTCCTGTAGAGCGAAGATTAATTCACAATGTATTTGATGATATATCTTTAAGTTGTGCTTGCAGTTAATCCACGGTAAGTACACACCAATGTCAGGGTGCAGTAGGTCAATATACACGGGTCTGCGCAACGTAATCTCTCGTTGAGCAGATCAGTGTGTTGGCTTACGTGTACTCTCTCTATTGGAGTGTACTTACTTTCAAGTACATGACAGTGATAGATCAAGAGCAGGCAAGGAACATGAATGAGTCAAAGACCAGCTCACGGGAAGATAGACAAAAATTCGTCTAAGTAAGATTCGATGAGAATCACTAAGTGATTCTCACCGATTCGATGAGAATCACGAGCCGATTCTCGCCGAATGTTTCCGGCTATCTCAGCGCCGTCTAGAATTCTGCTAAGGCAGAATCGGCGAGAATCACTAAGTGATTCTCGCCGAATCGGCGAGAATGACTTTGCATTCTCGCCGATTCGTCGAGAATGAATTGTGATTCTCGCCAATTCACTCCGGATGGCTTGCTTTTTCAGCTAGAAATCTTCTAAGTAGAATTCGACGGGAATCATTAGTGATTCTCGACGAATCGTCGAGAATCACCAATGATTCCCGCCGAATTTGCCTTAGGCGATTTTCGTTGGCTCGCTAGACCGGACCAAATGTTCAGGCGCTGTTTTGAACCGGACTTAGGGTTTCTACTGGTGGGGCCCACAACGGTCATAATGGATTATTCTACTGTATAAATACTCTTCTATTTTGAACGAAGGTAAGTGCGAACACCAAGAAAAGGAACGGCCGCCTCGCGTGACCTAATTGATCGCGGTATTTCTTCCGCTGTAGTCGTCGTTCGTGAAGAAGGTCGCAGCCGCTGATCGTGGATTCTTCTTGATCTCCCGGTGACAGAAGCTTAGCCAAGCAACGCGACTCACGTGTCTATCTTGAGATCCTTTGTCTCTTGATTTTTTGAACGGGAATACCTTCCCCTTCCGAATCGATTGAGACGATCAATCCATGTAAGACTGTTGGTAGACCTTGCTAGCTTTGCTATGAATGTTGGATCTCGAAAGAATCGCTGCTGAAATTTGTGCCGCCGCCGATCTTGAAAGAATCGCCGCCGCAATCTTTGTCGTCGCAGATCTCGAGGATATCCTTTCCAAGTGAGAGCTAAGGTCGTGGACTCTTCATCTTCTTCAAGAATGCGTCATCGAACGAAGAGGGACACCTAGCACTCCAATAGTTATTTGTATTTTATACATTCCATATTTACTTTTGTTGTAAAGGAACGTTGGTTCCTCATTGTAAGGGTTGGGTGTAACCCGTGGTGGAGGAGTGGTGACTCCTTCGAGTGAAAGGGTTCCTTCCATTAGTGTGAGGATTGGATTTCAATCCTGTTGGTGAAGTGACAGAGTCGTCCCTTGTTGGTAGATAGGTCGAAGGGGGAAAGTGGACGTGCCCAAATCGGGGAACCACTATAACTGCCTGTATCTTTCTGTGCTCTGTTTGTTTTCTTTTATTGTGCAGGTAAATTTTTAATTCCACAAAATGATTGCGCATCACCTGTCCCCCCCCCCCCTAGGTGATGATAGTTGACACTAGTGTGACTTTCAAGTGGTATCAGAGGGAGGTTACTCAGCAATAAGGTTAACACCTTGAGTAAGATCCCGGTTCTAGTGTCAATAAGAAGACAAGACTCAATCATGGAACTGGACTCTGATGTCTCTCCTCTGAGACTCCCTGCTTGCACAACGGAGTATTATCCTATCTGGAAGATGAGAGTTATGTTTCATCTGGAGGCCATCGACCCTCGAGCGTCACTCATCTTGGAAGAGGGTCCCTTTATTCCCATGAAGGCTTCCAGCTCAGGAAAGTATCTCCAAATCCCCAAGAGTCCCGAAGAGATGTCTGAGACCGAGCTCTCACTGTTCAACTTGGACAAGTTGATTCATCAGATCATCACTAACGTCTGGTATGGTGTATCTCGTTCAAGAGTGGACAAGTGTAGGACGGCCAAGTCCATGTTGCAAACCATTTTCAGACCTCATGGAGGGATCAGAGAAAGCAGGGACCAGTTGTCAGCAAGAGGATGAAGCCTATATGGGGTTCCTCATTTCTGAAGATGAAGGTCAAGACCAATCTCTCAGTATCAGGGCTCCTGTGTCCATGTTAGAGACTGAAGAAGAGGCTGAGGAAAGCAGTTCTGATGAAGCTGACCCAACAGTCTTTGCCGATCTTAACGCTGACTCGGAACATCAAAGTCAGGATCAGGTAACTTCTTCATCATCCTCCTCTCCCCTCGAAGTTCCTGAAAACGGGAATAGTTCAGAGGGTTGTCCTTCTAGTGATGTAAGGGATATGGATAGCTTCAATCAAAAGATTGAAAATTTTGATTCCCTTGAGAGTGCCCTTCAGAAGAGCAACTTACTTTTGGAGGAGCAAGCTAAGGAGATTTCTCAGCTGAAGACCTTGATGAATCTCCAATTGGAATCCATCTAGGTAAAGGACTCAAAGATCTCGGATCTAGAGAGTCGTCTAGAGACCGAGAAGAGGATAGTTTCTAACTTTTCCAAGATAGATGCTATCAAGAGAAAAGAAGAAAATGGGTGGATCTCCCAAATCCTTAATTCATGGAGAAATGGGGAAACTGTGTTAAGATCCCTCACCCCGAGTAGGAAGGGCACACATCATGCTTTCAGGTATGACCACAGGAACATCCATGGTCACTGCAAAAATGATCGGCCCTCAGGTGGAAATGCCCACAGTACAAGAGCTGTCATGGCTACCCATGAGAGAATACCCAAGGCTCATCCTGAACCCTTTGTATTCTCGGCCTCATCCCCAACTCATTATGAATCTACAGGAACCAGCTCTCACTGCATCTCTTTCCACCCCAAGACACATGAAAGGGGGGTTGGGAAACATGTAGTAAGTACCCATGGGGCCCCTGGAAGTGTGCTGACTTAAAGGAAGGCACCACCTCCCAGGCCTCAAGACACTCACCACATGCTCTCTATCCTCCCTCCCACGTGTCATAGTGAAAAGGGTAAATTTGTGAAAAGAACCTGCCCTGTCCCGTTTAAACCTAAGATCATGACTACCTCAGTCAGTAGATCAGGTCAGAAACGGCGATACAACATTCATAATTGTTGGTGTTGTGGCAAGGTGGGTCACTTTGCCATAGATTGTTGGCACAATCCCTCTGTGCCAAGGGAAAGGGTATGTCCATTTCCTCTGGGAAGAGTTAGCCTTCCTGACAGGATTCCTGTAGGAAGGCATTCAATATTTTATGCTGACAAGAACCTGGACCCAATAAATATTGGGTTCCTAAGGTAGGGTAATTCTTTTTCGCAGGATAGTCTAGGTTCCTGTAAATATGATGGGAACTAGACATGAGATGTTCCAAGAATGACATGGAACACGTATGTGGGATAAGAGCAATGCTAACTACAATGGATTACTCAAATTGAACACCTGGTGTACCTCAAATAGAAGATCTGAATGATATATTTTATGATCCCAGGTACACGCATTCAGTGTCAAGACTTGAGTCAAATTATCTTGATGTTTACATTTATATATATCCTCATATTTATTCACAAGAATTTGTCAATTCGTTCTCTAAAAAGTGAATGGTTATATGTATATATACACATATATGTTCACACACTTGATGACAGAACGAAACTGTTAAATGACCCTAAAATACAATTTGAAGAATTCCTTGTAATTACATATTGATATAATGGATAATGAACCTCAATGGGTGTGAATTAGTCCATTTGAACTTAAGTAATGTCTTCCGTGGGTGTAGCAAAATACTATAATTTGTCACTTAGTAATACTCTGTAATTTTGTATAAGGAGAATATACCGTTCCACTCGATCGAGGTTCGTGATCAAGAAACAAAATGGGGAAAAGGCATGAAATTAACACGCCTCGGCTAGTTTGTATAGAAAAGATCGACTTTGGTCACTTAATAAAGGCTCATTCATTTTCTCCTTAGCCTAGTGATAGAAGAACTTCGAAATCCTGTCGAACCCCCCCCCCCATGTCGTAATGATATAAATAGCTTAAATCCCACCGACCCTTCACATCCCGACGATTCGCATCCCTGCTTCTCGCATAGTTCCGTCGACATCCCAGAATCGCAAGCATCCTGACGATCTCGGCGACGAATCCCGACGACGATTCGCATCCCGACTTCTTCCCGAGCTCTTCCAGGTTTCCCGTCGATCGCGGCTTCAATCTCCCAATTTCTACTCTGTGCTTCCGTCGACAAAGTCCCAAGGATGCAAGAGCTTCAGACACCTTCTCCGTCGACTTCTTCCCGTCAGGCGATCCCGTCGATCCCGTCGTCGTCGTCCCGCCAAACCACTCGGTGTTAGGGTAACGTTCCCTCCTCCTTGTTGTGTCTTGTATAAAGTGTGGCTCCTATACTAGCAGCTCTAATAGGGTGTCGAATCCTGAATATTTTCTGTTAGGTTTTGAAATGGCCCCTAGAACAACAGCAGGACTCTTCACTGGAAGCGAACTGGTTAGGACAGGCTTTTCTCATGCCTCAGAAGAGTTCCGGAATATTATCCTCATGCTCGAAGAGGCCGGACTTACATTCATCCTGGAGCATCCATGCAAAATACTGGATAAGGAAGTGCTGGAGTTCTCTACAACAGCAAGGCTACGGGACGAAGATACAGTGATCAAGAGTAAGATTGTCGGTGTACGGATCAATATGACAGCATGAAAACTGACACAACATTTGCAGCTCTCCAGTTCTGATCAAGAAGATTATCTGGAGGAAGAGGATCGAGCCAGGACTCTCCTCTTCTGTGGACTGGCTCGAGGAACCAAATCAATTAAGAGAAAGGAAATGAATTAGGAAGGGAAGCTCTTGTCAGACATCATAGGGAAAGTACTGATATGCAAACCCAGCTCCCACGACCACATCTCAAAAGACATGTTCAAGATTCTAGTGGTTATAGTCTGCCGAAAGAGATTCAACTGGGGGGCTATGCTATTTGAGAAGATTAAGGATACTCTCAGAACTCCAAGTTTTGGACGAATCATCAGCCTATATCTTAATCAGTTGGATGGAGATAGATTCGATATGAGCAAAGGATTTCCTCTGCATTATCTGAAGAAAATGGATTCGAGAGTCTTTGATAGATGGGAAAGAAGAATTGGTCAAGCAGCCATTGCTGAAGAACTTGATGAATCCCCGGCTGAGTCCCATGGGGATGAGGACAACAGAGCTCTAGCAGATTCTGTGGCTGGACCTAGTGAAGTTCCTAATCTGCTGGCTGCAGGAACCGAGGGGGAGTCTCTATGTAACATCCCATTTCCGGCTAGACCCTTAGGAGTCGGTTAGTTGTGACAAAACCCTAGGAAGCCCAAAATTTGAAATAAAGCGATCAATATTTTCGGGTCATGGGTTGGTCACGCCCGTGATCGACCCGTCACGCCCGTGACTTGGGCGTGACTACTTCGACGATCGTCGATCTCCACGAGACGATCGTCGAACGTGCTGTCTGGGCATATCACGCCCGTGACCAAGGTGTCACGCCCGTGACTAAGGGCGTGACCCCATCGACGATCGTCGATCGCCGTGAGACGATCGTCGACCTTGCGGCCCGGGCATGTCACGCCCGTGACATGAGTGTCACGCCCGTGACCTAGGGCGTGACCAGCCTTCGACGATCGTCGATCTCAATTCGACGATCGTCGACCCCAAAATATGCCGTTCGGGCCTGTCACGCCCGTGACCCAAGTGTCACGCCCGTGACCATCCTTCGACGATCGTCGATCTCAGTTCGACGATCGTCGAACCCAGAATTGGCTATCCAGGCCTGTCACGCCCGTGACCTATGTGTCACGCCCGTGACATTGGCCGAAACGACGGTTCAGGCCCGAAATTATTCTAACACGCGTGGTAATAAATGCTGGTGTGGGAAGTTACACCAGGAGTAATTTCAGGCCGTTTTCCTTCTGTAATTATATAATAAATGAGGAAGATATGGTCCAATAGGAAGCCGCCAGCTGGACACACCTGTTCAGTTTCCACCGTTTCTTATCCCTTCACTGTAACCGAAACGTTAAGGGGAGAACCTTCATGGCCATTAAGGCTTTACCCATTCATCTTCCCACTTTCTGATTTATAAAAGCCCACTTGAGGCAAGAGGAGAAGGTTACACGCTCAAGTAATCGGATCAGATCCTTGTTCTTACTGTAGGAGAAATTCAGCAACGCCACCACCGCGCCATGGCACCCCGTCGTTCTTCTCGCCTTCAAACCGTGAACAAGGTCCTCCTCTGCTCCTTCTCTTTCATGGGTAGATCTTAGGATTCTTAGAAAGGAGGTTCGCGCTCAACAGAGCCGGACCCGTCTCTCGTTTTCATGAGAAAACCATGTAAAAAGTATTTTTGAGTTCGCCGGAAACCGCCACCTCCGGCGGCCAAACCACCGCCGACCGATAGCCATCGCCTCAACGGAGGTGGTGGTGGTGGTGGCTGGCCAGGGAAGTGACCGAACGGCCGGCGACGGATCACGGAACGCTTACAGGAAAAAAATGGTTTTCTGTCTGTTTTCGGGTTCATGAAGAAGATGAACAGTAGAATTAATATTATAATACATAGATTATTATATATTACATAATGGAAAAATGGATTATTTGAATATATTTTGAGGCTGCAAAACGAGGCACTTAGAGGCCGAATTAGGAAAAGTGACCAGTCACAAAAGTTGTAGCCCTCTGGGTCTACTTTAATTTAAAATTGATTTTATTCAATTTGGGTGAGTGGTTTGACCACAGCACTCATTTTGGTGGGATCAAGACCTAGGCTAACCAGAAATTGAAATGGTTGCCCACGGTTCATAACATGTCCAAATGACTTGAAATTTGGGCTGGAGGTCTATAATATGTATATCGAGAGGCTGTCCAAAAATGGGAATTTTTGGAGATACTTTGCCTAAAGTTTTTGTTTTAATTTAATAAACTTAGAGGAATTTATTTAGATGGTCAAATGACCTCCAAACCCTCCCAAATTTTGGTGAGTGGTCCCTGGCTATAAAACCTAGGTCTGTGTAAAATTCCAATTGATTTGGAGGAGTTTTGGGTGAGAAATCTTCTACCCTTAACTAGGCGTTAGTGAGACACCATTTAATAAAAAATGCACTGAGAATTTGGAAAGGTCAAATCGCCTCAACAGAGGCTTATTTTCTGATCTCTGACTTAGAATGGTGTTATAACCTGCGTGGAGAAAAATGGAGTGGTTTAGGGTTGGTTTACCCTAGGATCCAAACTCAAATCTCAAATGAAGGGTTTTGAGGTTTGTGAAGGACATAGGAGCAAAAGCTCTTGTATGCCCTTGAAATTTGGAGGAGAGTGGCATGATATGCTGAAAACCCTCTGGTTGAAATAGTGAAGGAATTGGAGGTAATTGGGTACCTCGGAAGTTGAGAGTTTGAATTAGGATAGAAATGTAATTTAGTTATTTTAAGCACTAAATCTAATCCAAAAATTATGAAACTCAAGAGGAGGGGGTTTTAGGATGTTTTAGACTTATGGTAATTTTCCTGGAATTTTATGATTAATAAATATCATACTCCATGTGTTAAAGGATTATTAGCCCGATTTGTTGTTTCAAATATTTGGAGGTTTTAAATTAATTATAATCAGTTAAAATTCTGGATTTAGATCTTGACCAGTAGAACATTGATCCCTGGATTTTTATAGAATTTTTATGTTGAGTAAATCTAGTACTTTATTCACAGATGATAGAAAGGACTTTTATGTTTAAAAATTAATTATGGATAAAATACTTGCTGGAAAATTGTGAAACTTGGCCAGTGCTAATTTTAGGCCTTTATCTGCATGACATAAATTATTTATAATTTTTGGAAGAATATTTTCTGTACTTGATTCATAAACAACAGAAGTTAGAGATTATTTCTAAAATAGTTTTCATGCCCTTCTAATGATAGAAAAATTATGATACTTAGGATTTAACCTATTGAGACAACCTAGTATTTATCATAAATTTGCTGGACATCTTGCATGAGAACTTAGGGTAGTTCATGATCAAATCGGTAGTCCTTGGGATTTTCGAGGAATTTAATTAAATGCCAAATAAACTAGGAAAATTTCCATTTTCTGGACTTAGGTCATTTATATCATGGTAAGTCTCCAGTAAATAATTTAGGGCATTTGGATGAGTAATGGATCATTGCATAATCGGTTCGACATATAGCCTAGGTCGGTCTGCATATAGCAATTTGTGAAATGCAATAGGACATGATCTGAGGAAGGCACTGGAGCTAATCATAATGTCTGGGTGGGCAATGGTGGAGGAAATCACTATAGGAAGATATAAAGATTGGCGAGAAGTGGTGATAGCTAGAGTTAAGAGGTGCTCGAGTTGGGCGAAAGATCGCTTTTCCCGAAGAGAGGAAGGTTAAAAATTACCCTAGGATAGTCTATTATAATATGAGAAGGGAATCGGGCTAAGGGAAATAAACCAATAATATTAAGTGCCTTGCGAAAGGGAACTTCGGGCCGTAATGCCGCCGTCTTGGTTCCTAGTGCCCCTTGAGAGCCCTTCACGGGGTATACCGGGGGCAGTCCTGGGCTAACGTAAACTGTAATAACAAATCGACAAGAGTAACTAGGTAACTAGGGCTGCACTTTTCACAAACACTGTTGGCACAGGAAGATTGATGAGAGCTTCGGCTCGGTTGGTTAAGAGACGGACGGGATGGTCCGGGGAGCTTCGGCTCGGTCGGTTTGGAGACGGACGGGATGGTGAAAGTCCACCTAGTGTCAACTATGTTCACCTATGGGGGGGGAATAGGTGTCTCTACAGCGTATTTGCGCAATTATGATTTTACCTGCACAAGAAAACAAAGCAACCAAGCACAGAAAATACACAGGCAATTTATAGTGGTTCCCCGATTTGGGTACGTCCACTTTTCCCCCTTCGACCTATCTCCCAACACGGGATGACTCGGTCATTTCACCAACAGGATTGAAATCCAATCCTTGCACTAACGGAAGGAACCCTTCCACACGTAGGAGTCAACACTCCCACAATCCGGGTTGCACCCAACCCTTACAACTAGGGACCAATCGGTCCGTTACAAGGAAATTAAAAACTAGCTTGTAAGAAATACAAACAACGTTTGGAGAGTAAGGTGACCCTCTTCGATTGACGACGTGTTCTTGAAGTCGACGAAGAGTGCCCAGCCTTAGACCTCACTTGGAGTGAATCTTTCCCGAAACCGGCGGCGGCGTGAGGCGGCGGCAAGTTTCTCGGGATCAGCAGCGGCGACGGAGAACAGCAGCAGTGCCCAACTGATTCAGACTTCGTGGCAAAAGAAGCACGATCTTCCAACGGTCACACGAGGATCGATCGTCTCGATCGATTCGGAAGGGGAAAGATTTTCCCGATCAACGAATCAAGAGACAAGGGATCTCTCGTTAGACGCGCGAGACGCAATGCTAGCCTAAGCTTCTGTCGCCGGAGATCTGGAAGAACCTGAGATCAGCAGCGGCGACAACCGTACGAGCGGCGGATAAGACGGCGGAGCAAGATCGCGAGATTAGGGTTTTGTCGTCGGCCGCTCGTTCTTTTTGAAATTCCGTATATCCGTCCATTTACTGTTCACCAATACAGTGTATATATACCTTAGGTCAAGAAGATGACCGTTGTGGGTCCCACCAAAGTAAGGACCAAGGTCCGGTTCAAACAGCTGCAGATAACTTGGACCGGTCCAGAACTTTCAGAAAAATTACCAAGTCAAATTCGGCGAGAATCATAGGTGATTCTCGCCGAATCGGCGAGAATCACTTATGATTCTCGCCGACTTCTACTTAGCCGAAATCTGACTGCACAGATACAGAAGCCGGGGAGAATCGGCGGGAGTCACTTTTGATTCTCACCGAATCGTCGAGAATGCAAGGTCATTCTTGACGAATCGGCGAGAATCATAAGTAATTCTCGACGATTCTGCCTTAGAAAATTTCCCTGTCTGTGACGAAGCTGCCGACTTCAACCGGCGAGAATTAGCTAGTGATTCTCGACGACTCGGCGAGAATCACTAGTGATTCTCGCCGAATCGGCGAGAATCACTTAGTGATTCTCGTCGATTTGTACTTGGGCTGTTTCTCATCTTTCTCCCCTTGAGCTGGTCTTTGGCCCCTCCTTGCTCATTGTCTGCTCTTGCTTTATCATAGCCCTGTACTTGAAATCAAGTACACCCCAATAGAGAGAGTACACGTAGGCCAACACACTGATCTGCTCAACGAGGGATTACGTTGCACAGACCCGTGTATATTGACCCACTGTACCCTGACATTGGTGAGTACTTAGCATGGAATATCTGCAAGTACAACTAGAAATATTTCATCAAATACATTGTCTATTTACCTTGGCTTGCACAGGGGCTTCTTCAAATCAGGTACATTGTGGATGCAATACCCAACAATCTCCCCCTATTTGAAGAAGCCTAAACCCTACAAGCTAAGGTGAATAGAGCATATAGGAATGAAAACCGAAGCTTAAAAATGAGGTGATAAGGATAATCATTACCCGTTACTTGAGAGCAAACTAGAGCATTGAGCTACCTTAGCCTTAGCCGAGAGGGTAATCTCCCCCTTTTCGGCTTCTGCAAATTTGGGTCTGGTGCACCGGACACCATGCTCCCCCTCAGTTCGTGCACTTATGTTGTCACTTGAAATACTGGCAGATGCTCCCCCTAGAGGCACGAGCCAGGAGCGTCTGGAGGTTTTATTCTTCATAGTTGAGCATCCCCAATTCAGTTTTGAAAAGACTGAACTTGGCCTCGTCTAAGGGCTTTGTGAAAATATCTGCAATCTGCTCGTCCGTGGGGACATAGCAGAGAGAGATGTCCTTGTTCTCCACGTGCTCCCGAATGAAGTGGTAGCGCACTTCAATATGCTTTGTTCTGCTATGCGATACTGGATTGTTTGCGATGGCAATTGCACTTGAGGAGTCGCAGTACATGGGTACTTCCTTGAACTGAAGATCATAGTCTGCTAACTGGTTCTTTATCCATAGGAGTTGTGCGCAACAGCTCCCTGCCGAGATGTATTCAGACTCTGCTGTGGAGGTTGCGACACAATTTTGCTTCTTGCTGTTCCAGGAGATAAGCCTTCTTCCGAGGAATTGGCACGTCCCGGAAGTGCTTTTCCTGTCATCCCTACTCCCTGCAAAATCAGCATCTGAAAAACCTATTAGCTCGACATCATTGTTTCTCGGGTACCACAAGCCAAGATTTGGAGTACCTTTAAGGTATCTAAGAATTCGCTTTGCAGCGACATAGTGAGATTCCTTAGTGTTCACCTGATATCTGGCACAAACACATGTGGAGAACATGATATCTGGTCTACTGGCAGTAAGGTAGAGCAGGGATCCAATGATGCTTCTGTATTTGGTTTCATCGAAAGGTTTACCTTTCTCATCCTTATCCAGAGACATAGTGGATCCCATTGGAGTCCTCATAGAGGTTGCATTCTCCATTCCGAATTTCTTGAGGAGTTCATTTGTGAACTTTGTCTGAGAGATGAAGATTCCATCCTCAGACTGTTTCACTTGAAGTCCCAAGAAGTACTTCAGCTCCCCCATACTGCTCATTTCAAACTTTCCTTGCATGAGTTTGGAAAACTTTTTGCAAAGATTGTTGTCCGTGGAGCCAAATATAATGTCGTCAACATAGATTTGCACTAGCAAAATCTTGCCTTTGACTTCCCTGAGAAACAATGTCTTGTCTATTTTTCCTCTAGAGAATTTGTTCTCAAGAAGAAAACTGGACAATGTCTCATACCAAGCTCGAGGAGCTTGTTTTAAGCCATATAGTGCTTTATTAAGAAAATATACATGACTAGGATAAGTAGGATTGACAAAACCTGGAGGTTGAGCGACGTATACTTCCTCTTTCAAATCTCCATTCAAGAAAGCTGATTTCACGTCCATCTGATAAACCGTGAATCCTTTGTGGGAGGCATAAGCTAGGAATAACCGGATAGCTTCGAGCCGTGCAACTGGTGCAAATGTCTGGTCAAAATCAATCCCCTCCTCCTGACGGTAACCTTGAGCCACTAGCCTGGCCTTGTTCTTTATGATGACACCATGCTCATCCAGTTTGTTCCTGAAGATCCACTTGGTGCCAATCACATTCTGCTTTTGAGGTCTGGGCACAAGCGTCCAAACGTTGCATCTTTCGAACTGATGCAATTCATCTTGCATGGCCAGAATCCATGCAGCATCTTTGTTTGCCTCGTCGAACTTCTTTGGCTCAACCTATGACAGGAAGCTAAGATGCAGAATCTCGTTAATAGTACCTCGTCGAGTTCTGACCCCGACACGAGGATCTCCGATGATCTGATCTCTAGGATGATCCCTCACGTGTCTGAGCTGTAGAAGTCTGGCATCAGGAGCTTCGACTACTTCTTGGGCATCTCCTTCTTCTAATGGATTTGCTCCATTTTGATTTTCAACATCTCCGATCGTCGTAGCAGTGGTTACCTTGACGTATGTTGAAGGTGCATCTTTCACGTGCTCATCCAGTTGCAACCCTTCGAGTCTGTCACCTACATCTTCAGGAAGAAGACTAGAAGTCTTGCAATTAAGCAAACTTCCTTCATCAAATACAACATTGATTGACTCCTCTACCATTAGGGTATTCTTGTTGAAAACTCGATAAGCCCGGCTACGGCTACTATAACCCATAAATATGCCTTCGAAGCATTTTTCACCGAACTTAGTATGCGGGTACTTCCCATTATTCAGTACATAACATTTGCAGCCAAAGATCCTCATGTAGGACATGGTTGGTTTCTTGCCTTTCAGTAGCTCATAGGGAGTCTTACGATGGCTTTTGTTAATCAATGCCCGGTTTTGGACATGACAAGCCGTATTGACAGCCTCGGCCCAGAAGTATTCTGGGAGAGAGGCGTCATTCAACATTGTCGTGCTTGCCTCAATGAGTGTTCTATTTCTTCTCTCCGCCACTCCGTTCTGTTGAGGAGTGCGAGGGGAGGAGAATTCATGGAAGATACCAAGTTCTTCACAGAACTCTGTCATAGCCCCAGACTCAAACTCTGTTCCATGGTCACTTCTGATTTTGACCACGGAGCAGTTAAGTTCGTTCTGTATCTGCTTGACAAAATTAGTGAAGATGTCAAACGTATCCGACTTGCGTTTTAAGAAGAACACCCACGTAAACCGAGAGTGATCATCTACAATCACTAGCGTATACGACTTCCCTCCTAAGCTATGAATTTGCATAGGACCAAACAGGTCCATGTGCAGAAGGTAAAGACATCTGGAGGAATCTTTGTCTGGGATGCTCTTAAAGGTCGCCCGAGTCTGCTTGCCCATTTGACATGCAGGACATGGACTATCTTTAATGCACTTAATAATGGGAGCATCCCTTACTAAGTCTTTTGAAAATAGCATATTAATCGTCTTGTAATTAATATGCGCCAATCTCTTGTGCCATTGTTCGCAAAGAGATGCACTGCCTTTTGCTACTAGGCATACAGGGGTAGAAGAGTCTAAACTAAGAAAGTCTAAACAGAAAATATTTCTGCTCCTAATACCTGTTAATACGGTCTCCGACGAGTCACATGATATTATCAGGCATTTATCCTTGCAGAACTTAACGTCATACCCTTTATCACATAACTGGCTTACGCTGATCAGGTTGTGATTTAACCCTTCAACATAAGCTACGTTAGTGATAGAGAGTGTACCGTTGGAAATCGTACCGTAACCTCTGGTGATTCCCCGATCAGATCCCCCAAATATGACTTTGGGTCCATCCTCGACTGGAGAGTACTCCCTCAACAGGCTTCTTGTCCCGGTCATGTGACGGGAACATCCACTGTCCAAGTACCAAATAGGAGTTTTGTTGGCCTTTGGACATCCCTGCAAAACAGAATTAATTTGCCTTAGGAACCCAATCAAACTTGGGTCCTAGATTCCTTATTAGCATACTCCCCCTTGATTGGTTAACTCTACGAGTGGTCGGCCTCGCATTGCTAACATAAGGAGTCTCGTTATACTTTGGATTAAACCAACAATCCACGGCAAAGTGACCAATTTTGCCACAGCACCAGCAGTTAAACCTGTTATACTTTCTCTTAGGTGCCTGCTTTACCCATGAAACGTGGGGTTCAACTGGGGCCGAAGACCTGGAGGTGGAGGCAACATGATGACCACAGTCACATGACTTCTTCACCTCTAGGCTTTTCAGTGTAACAGGTTTGGCCTTAGATGCTAGCTTCCTATTATGGCCGCTAGAGAATTGACCATAATTTCCCAAGTGGATTTCCTCATAGGGTGCCTTGAAGACACTCTCACTGAAGTTACGAGGAAAGGTCCACCCATCATATCGGCTCTTCGGCTTTGTAACCGAGGGCCTGAAGTGATGCCCATATGTTGACTCAAAGTCATGTTGGTTACAGGGAAAGCTAGGCTTTCTGAACTCAACAGGACTGAATGGGGCCTTTCCTTTCTCATCAGCAGAGGCTTTCTTGGCAGCCTTATTCTTTCTCCTGTTCCTGTTTCTCCTGGACGAGGAGCTAGATACCCCTACGTGCCCCAGGCCTGCCCCTTTGGCTTGAGCAGAGAAGGTGTCAACTAATGGAAGAACAGTTTTTGGCATAGAGAAGCTCTTGACGATCTTCCTTTCTGCCGCAAGTAGTTCTTCCAACTTGTCGACTTCCTCCTGCTTAAGATCAAGGAGTTTAAGAGACTCTGAATGCTTTGAAATCAGGTCCAAGTTCTCCTGTCGGAGGGTGATCAAACTGGTGATCTCTTCCCTCAGGGAGACACTCTCACCTTTAAGGAATTTGACTTCCTTTTTCTCCGCCTTCAGTTTCTTTCGACATTTCAAGAATGTGTTGAGCAGAAGCTCATACTTCTCTAGGAGCTCAGCATCAAGGGCAGAGGGGCAATCCTCAGCTTCATCATCCTGAGACTCAGGATCAGTGTCAGAGTCGGAGAGAGGGGTGTGAGCTTTTACCTTCCCAGTAAATGGGGGGCAATCTCCTTCTGAGTCAGAGCGACCCATTAGCCCAAAGTAGGCTTCCTCATCATCGCTGGTGTCTGACGTGTCAGATTCACTCAGCGTCTTTGGCTTCTTTGCGATGTAACTCCTCTCCTTCTTCTTGTCTCTTGAGGACCTGTGCTCCTCTCCCTTTCCCTTTTCTCTCTTGCCTTGATGGCAGTCGGCCACGACGTGTCCTGGCTTGTTGCAACCAAAGCATATAATGTCAGAAGAGCGGTGTTTGTTCGGTTTGGAAACATACCTGTCAGAGGAATAGTTCTTCTTCTGATCCCTTGAGGAGGAGCCGGTTCTCTTTCTCTGATTCCTCAGCTTGAGGAACTTCTTGAATTCCCTTGTGATAAGGGATAAATCTTCCTCAGATACTCTGATCCGGAGGAGCTTGGCTCAGAGTCTTCCTCTTCATCCCTCTTCCATGCCGGGAGGAAGCGACACCCTTACCCTTTCTGGAGTGAATGGCTTTTAGGGCCACCGTCTTTTCCTTGGTCGCGGCTTTCTCTGCTTCCTCTTCGGCCTTCCTTGTGTTCAACTGAAGCTCATAGGACATGAGCTTCCCGAACAGGATCTGAGGGTCGGTTTCCGCAAGTCTACCAAACTCGCGGATGGCGCATATCTTTGTGTCCCATTCCTTAGTGAGGGACCTAAGGAACTTATCATTGAGTTCACCGTCAGTGAACACTCTTCCATATCCTTTGAGTGCATTAACAATCTTGAGGAAATTTTCGAAGGTGACTCCGATCTCCTCCTTTGGCCCTTGTCTGAAGGCCTCATATTTCTGATTGAGGAGGGATCTCCGATCGCCTCTCACTTCGTCTGTGCCCTCCATAAGGACAATCAGACAGCTCCAGAGATCCTTGGCTGTCTGCAGTTGCTGAAGTTCTGCATCATGGAGTCGTCAACTGCGCTCACCAGAATGTTCTGAGCTTTCTTGTCGAGTCCGAACAGCACCATTTCGTCCTTGTCCATTTCAGAGAGTTTCTTGGGTACTTTCTTGGTAGGATCAATGGTGGAGGCCTTAGTGGGAATGTAAGGTCCCTCCTCCACAATCATGAAGAGCCGGGGGTCGACTGCTTCCATGTAGAATCTGATTCTTTCCTTCTAGATAGGAAAGTTCAGTCTGGTGCATACTGGGATTTTGCCGGAGTGCTTGAGTCCTTCCATGGAAGATATCTATCTGCTTCTTGACACGGGTGGCAGGATTCTACTCAAGGTGTGAACCTTTTTGATGAGTAACCTCCCTCTGATACCACTTGAAAGTCCACCTAGTGTCAACTATGTTCACCTATGGGGGGGGGGGGGAATAGGTGTCTCTGCAGCGTATTTGCGCAATTATGATTTTACCTGCACAAGAAAACAAAGCAACCAAGCACAGAAAATACACAGGCAATTTATAGTGGTTCCCCGATTTGGGTACGTCAACTTTCCCCCTTCGACCTATCTCCCAACACGGGACGACTCGGTCACTTCACCAACAGGATTGAAATCCAATCCTTGCACTAACGGAAGGAACCCTTCCACACGTAGGAGTCAACACTCCCACAATCCGGGTTGCACCCAACCCTTACAACTAGGGACCAATCGGTCCGTTACAAGGAATTAAAAACTAGCTTGTAAGAAATACAAACAACGTTTGGAGAGTAAGGTGACCCTCTTCGATTGACGACGTGTTCTTGAAGTCGACGAAGAGTGCCCAGCCTTAGACCTCACTTGGAGTGAATCTTTCCCGAAACCGGCGGCGGCGTGAGGCGGCGGCAAGTTTCTCGGGATCAGCAGCGGCGACGGAGAACAGCAGCAGTGCCCAACTGATTCAGACTTCGTGGCAAAGGAAGCACGATCTTCCAACGGTCACACAAGGATCGATCGTCTCGATCGATTCGGAAGGGGAAAGATTTTCCCGATCAACGAATCAAGATACAAGGGATCTCTCGTTAGACGCGCGAGACGCAATGCTAGCCTAAGCTTCTGTCGCCGGAGATCTGGAAGAACCTGAGATCAGCAGCGGCGACAACCGTACGAGCGGCGGATAAGACGGCGGAGCAAGATCGCGAGATTAGGGTTTTGTCGTCGGCCGCTCGTTCTTTTTGAAATTCCGTATATCCGTCCATTTACTGTTCACCAATACAGTGTATATATACCTTAGGTCAAGAAGATGACCGTTGTGGGTCCCACCAAAGTAAGGACCAAGGTCCGGTTCAAACAGCTGCAGATAACTTGGACCGGTCCAGAACTTTCAGAAAAATTACCAAGTCAAATTCGGCGAGAATCATAGGTGATTCTTGCCGAATCGGCGAGAATCACTTATGATTCTCGCCGACTTCTACTTAGCCGAAATCTGACTGCACAGATACAGAAGCCGGGGAGAATCGGCGGGAGTCACTTTTGATTCTCACCGAATCGTCGAGAATGCAAGGTCATTCTCGACGAATCGGCGAGAATCATAAGTAATTCTCGACGATTCTGCCTTAGAAAATTTCCCTGTCTGTGACGAAGCTGCCGGCTTCAACCGGCGAGAATTAGCTAGTGATTCTCGACGACTCGGCGAGAATCACTAGTGATTCTCGCCGAATCGGCGAGAATCACTTAGTGATTCTCGTCGATTTGTACTTGGGCTGTTTCTCATCTTTCTCCCCTTGAGCTGGTCTTTGGCCCCTCCTTGCTCATTGTCTGCTCTTGCTTTATCATAGCCCTGTACTTGAAATCAAGTACACCCCAATAGAGAGAGTACACGTAGGCCAACACACTGATCTGCTCAACGAGGGATTACGTTGCACAGACCCGTGTATATTGACCCACTGCACCCTGACATTGGTGAGTACTTAGCATGGAATATCTGCAAGTACAACTAGAAATATTTCATCAAATACATTGTCTATTTACCTTGGCTTGCACAGGGGCTTCTTCAAATCAGGTACATTGTGGATGCAATACCCAACAGATGGTCCGGGGAGCTTCGGCTCGGTTGTTTTGGAGACGGACGTTTTGGTCCGGGGAGCTTCGGCTCGGTTTTTGTGTGTTTGCGATTAAACTTGCATGTGCATAAGATAGGAAAAGTTAAGGTGGTGGGTTTTTCGATATCGGGGAGTTCGATTGCACCGACACCGATATCGTTGACTCGGCGAGGTGGTTAGCACTTCGCCAACAGAAGTCCGGTGCGCCAGCCGGCAAGAGTACGCAGGCGTCCGCTTAGTGCACCAAGCGTTGAGGCGTACGATAGGTCAGACCAGTGGTGCTTTTACTGGTTTTGAGGTGGGCGAGGCCTAACCCACCGCTTCCGTCTGCCACTACGGAGGTATCCTGGGAGGTAACGGCTCCGAAAGGGGGAACTAAAGGTCTGTGTGCACAGAGTCGGGTGTGTGAGTTGCACTTGCATGTTTCATCATACCCACTAGCATGTCATAGCATAATCGATTCATTTAACCCTGACACCTAAAGTATAAGTGGTATGGGACGCTTATACATTAGGCCCTGCAAAACGACCCCTTGGTCTATAAGCTTGTGTGGGCAAGTTTATAAATCAAAGGTTAATTTCAATATATAATAACCATTGCTGTTTGATAACCGACACCCCAACGTATAAGTGGTATGGGACACTCTATACGATGGGAGCCTTGCAAAAGATCCCTTTGCTTATGTGTTCTCGCATAAGTGAAGGTTTAAATTCATATAATTGCTTTTCTTACTGCTAGACCTATTATAACAATCATATTAACTGCTCACCGAATACATCTTGCTAGATTAAGTCCATAGTCACCTGTTTCTTGATTTATCTCTACCATCATGTCCTTCCCTTTCTTCCTCCCCGCTCGGTACCTAGGAGCCATGGGGGAAGGGGTAGGGGATGATAGGGCTTAGTCTTTATGACTAACGGTTTTCGAACCGCATCATTTAGGGGATCGTGGAGCCCAGCATGGAGGAGCAGCCCCAGAGATCGGTGCGCCTAGAGATGGGGCAGTCTAGCTCCGGAGTTCACACAGCCGGGACCGTGAGTCTCGACCTTGAGTAGTTTCTGTTTTCGCTTCCGCATGAGAGACTTGTAGTGAGGACATATTGTACCGGGCATAAGCCCGTATTTATAGTACTCTGATGATTTATGTGGACACTCCTTCGTGGAGATTTTATCTTATTTACATGTGATGTATTATTGTGGACTGCATTGTTCTTACTTCAATAATTATGCTACTTTTCTGTGATCGAATTGGCCGGCAGAATCGGCGCCTCGTGGTGATGACCCTTCAGGACGTGAAGGAGTCACCGCAAAGCGGCGGTTCTGGGCCTAAGACCCCGGTGGTTGAAAAAGAAAAAAAAGGGGGTCTTACACTCTACCCCCTGCTACTAGAACTCACAGGACAGATCTCTCAGTACCTGTTCCTGCTGATGTTGTTTCTGATATCTCTCAGATAGCCAAAGATGTAGTTGACACCCTGGCCACTGATCTAGGTGATGATGAGCAAGACCAGGAGGATTTGGACGATGCTACAGTTGAGAATGAGGATATGGAAGATGAGTCTGATGAAGAATAGAATGATGAAGTTGAAGATGAAACATCCCTGAGGGAGAGGGTGGAGATGATGGAGCCTCAGGATGTAACATCCCATGTTACTTCTAGGCCCCTTAACTTAGATTGGGTTAGGCATGTGGTGAGTCAAGGGGAAATTAGCTAGGTTTGACCCTCGGTGGTGAGTTGTCACCAGGTGGGGCCCACTATAGGACCAAGTCAAACTAGGTCAAACTAGACTAACTGAAGACCCTAGCCACACCATGACCCTCACCACACTGCCCTAACCCTAATTACAATCTAAGTAGACCCAAGGTCATACCCTAGGTCAACACTTTGACCATAGTTGACCCAGGTCAACCTTGGATCTAAAGTGGTCAAACCCCACACTCATGAGCCCAATTGGATCAAGTAGGGCTTCACCATGACTCAAGCCATGTTGGGTGATGATTTAGGCCTCATGACCACTAAGTAGGGGTCAGCCCACTCACCCATTTGACCAAGTCAACCCTAAGGTCAAACTTGGTCAACCTTAAGCCTAATTAAGGGTAATTGAAGACCAAACCCATTCCTAGTGGGCTAAGACCATCACCATGGCCCAACCTATGTTAGGTGATGACATGGTGTCCATGGCAATCATATGGGGTCAGCCTACCCATCATGTTGACCAAGTCAACCCCAAAAGTCAACAAGTCAACACTTTATCCTAAAGAGGAAAAATGGACCCAAGCCAATTTCCCATGGGCTAAGCCCACCAAATTTGGCCCATGACCAGCCAAGTGGCCAATGACCAGCCCTACCCCCCTGATGGTAGAGAGAGAAGACATGCACATGGGTAAAAATGGAAATTTGGGTGAATGAGGAGAGAGGAAGAAAGAAGTGATGGTGGAGGCCATGTGGTCTTCATCTCCTCAGCCTAAAAGGTGCTGGCCGACCACCCCACCACATTTCAGAAGAAAATGGGGGCATGACAGCCACTTGTCACCCATGATGGAGCAACCAAAGGCCAACCCGAAATGGTACCTCGACCATATCTCCCTATACAAGCCTCCTCAGGACACACTAACCTCACCAACAGCTTCAGAGAGAGGAAGGGAGTAGAATTCGATATCTGGAGTGAGGCAAACGGTGGAGAAACAAGAAATTGGGAAGGAACTCGCTGGTGCACCACTTCCATGGCAAACCGCCGCCACAACCGCCGTCAAGCCGCCATACAGGTCTGTTTCGCCACCCCTCTCCACGTACTAGCTTCCTAGATCATTTAGGAGAGAAATCGGGCTCAATTGAGCCCGATGCCATGTGAGAAAATCTCAGTTTTTCCGAGAATTTTATACCTCTCGGGATCGCTGGCGCCACCGTCTCCCGCCTCCTCATCGCCGGAAAATGGAAGCCAGCACCGTGAAGGTGATGGCACCGTTGGCCGGCCACGGCGCCGCCTCAGCCGGCCGGAAAATGTCTCGCAAGGTGGCCCAGGAAACACCAATCCAGGCCGTCCATTCATTGGGGACGATGAAACGATCCCGTCCATCTAGCTTGAAGATTCGCGCTGTATCAATATGTATATATGTTGATTTAAATAAATGAACAGTGATTATTGTCACACTTTTACAGCCTATTTCTAAGTGAAAATTAGGGCACCCAGAGACATTTCTAGGTCAGGACACCTGAAGATAATTTGTAGCCCTAGGCCTTAACTTTCCAATGCCACAATAATCTTGGACTCTGACCCAGTGGTCTGTCCTGTAGGTCAATTCTCCTAGGACTGGTCCTAGGCTAGGGCAGATCTTAATTTGAGTGCCCATGCTAAACCAGTGATCCACATGGCCTGAAATTTTAAGCATGTGCATGTTTATGGCATATCTAGCCCATGCCAAAAATTAGGAATTTGTGGAATACTTTTTCCTATAGTTTTGTTCAAAATGTCAAAAATTAAATAATTGGAATAAATGGAGTGTTAAGCCTCCAAATGGTCCCAAATTTTGGTGGCAAGTCCTCTGGGACATGGTTAGGGTCTGACAACAATTTCAGCCCATTTGAACCATTGCATGATGGGTTAACCCACTTGCAAGTGTAGGCTAGAATTAGCCTTGGTGTGCAATTAGCAATTTTCCTAAAATGTGTATTTATTCATCTCAGGACTTTTGAAGACCTTGAAATTAATTCTAAACGATATTTAGATCAAATGCAGCCCCTCAAAGTTATTATGGGATTTTTGGGAACAAAAATCCCATTATTTGGAATTATTGAAAACTATGGTTTTATTGGAAAACAAAAATGAAAAATAGATTTAATCAAGCAATAATCCTCAAATTTTGCCCTATTTAATGTTTGATCATAATTGATTTGGGGTAATTTTATTTCCTCTGTTGGAGGTATTTGAGGTAGAATAACATAAAATGACCATTTTACCCCAATTCCTTTTATTCATGATTTAATGAAAATATAAGTCAGAAAATTTTGGAAATAACCCTAGAGGTGTATATATGCATTAGTTAACTGACATATTTATTTCAGAATTTTTTGATGTGCATATAAATTTTAATTCATCATAATGGCATTTTGGTAAATACCCAAGAAAATGAATTGCAAGTCTATAACATTGTTAAATTTGATGAAACTTTGTCAGTAGCCTTAATTTGATGATTTAGATCCCCTGTAATTTTACTATAATTTTTTGTGATTTAATTCCTCATACTTCATTTGAAAAGTGGTCAATATGATGGTTTTGTGAAATTAATAAATAAATACATATATTTGGAGAGAAATTATAAACCTTGGAAAATAGTGATATTTCATCATGTTAATGGATAAGATAATTATTTTGCATCATTAGGGCCATGCAAAGACATACTTTCATGTGTTAAATGACCTTGGGGAAAAATTGGAGAGAAAATAATTTAATTGTAAAAATAATTGGGAAAATTATGAAAATTACCATACTCATTTTAGTAGATCATACCATACTAGGATAAATATTTGGGGTTGGTAGCCCAAGGATTTGGAAGTTCAATTTCGGGGTGGTACTAGGCCATGGGTGTGCGCATAGTAAAGGTAAGCTATACTATAGGCCGCCAGGGAAGAACGAATCAATCAACAACTGAGTTAGAGTCTAAGATCGGAAGTATAACCCTGGGTGGCAGATGTATTCTAGAGACGTGAGTAATAGTGCAACCTAGACTTACCTAGAGGAGTCGACGGAAGACCGTCGTTCCTCAATCCATACCTAAGTCACTATGTCACTCTATATAACAGGAGAGAGAAAAAGGGATTCTGGGTAGACACCAACTAAAGTAAACATCCTTGAGAAAGGGAGCTTTGGGATTCAGCCCATCGTAGCTCTTAGTGCCCCTGAGAGCCCTTCACCGGGAATACCTTGGGCAGTCCTGGGATTAACCTTAAGTCACTAGGTATAACAACCGGTAGACAAGAGTAGTCTAATAGGTTAAGTGTAATGGACATGTGCTCACTCGTGCTGGGTTGGAGGGACTTGGAGTCTATTGACTACTTGATCACCCGTGCAGAGTTGGAGGAAAGAGATTGACATATATATACTCACCCGAGCAGGGTTGGAGGTTTTGTAGCACATACTCACCCGTGACGGGTTGGAGAGATTTGAGACAGGATAGTCCTTCGAGCTGGAGGCTCAATATATTATACTTGCATGTGCATATACGAGTGGCGGGCCATGCAGTACTGGCCAGTCGTCACACCGACGGCAGTACGGTGGACCAGGCAGGTGCGAGGGTTAGAAGGACTAGTAGGATGTTTATACTGGAGTCTGGAGGACTTTTCCTAATAACGCGCACCCGGCCCAACAAGACTGACGGGTAGTCAGCAAAGTGGTACGCAGAGACTCTAGAGTACACTTGGCAGTGTACAGAGGCGTACAAGAGAGGCCTTGGCCTGGTAGTGTGTATACCCGCCTAGAAGGCGGAGATGCCCGCTCCGCTGCTGCCATAGCCACAACGGTAGTACCTGAGAGTGATGCTAGCTCTCGAAAAGTGGGAACTAAAGGTCTGTGATCACGGAGTCGTGTGTGTGTGTTGCACTGCATGTTCATATCATACCCACCATATAGATGCATATCATTAACTTCATAACAACCTATGACACCTAATGTATAAGTGGTATGGGACGCTTATACATTAGGACCTGCTAAACGATCCCTTAGCTTATAAGCTTGAGTGGGCAAGTTTATAGGTTGAGGTTATTTTTCCTTTTTATATATATATATATTGCTTGTGACACCTGACACCCCATCGTATAAAATGGTATGGGACATTTTATACGATGGGAGCCTTGCAGAAGACCCCTTGCTTATGCGTACTCGCATAAGTGAAGGTTACTTTTCATTACTTATATTGCTACATATTCCGCTTAGTTCCTGTCACCTGCTTCCACCTTTGTCACCCCTTGATATCCTCTGCTTCGTCCTCCCGCACGGTGCCTAGGAGTTGCGGGGCGAGGTGTGGAGGAAACGACTTAGTCTTTTTGACTAATGGTCGGTGACCATATTATTTTTAGGAGCTCGAGGAGATGGACCAGTACGTCGAGGAGGCAGAACTTGAGGAGCAGATACCGGCACCTTCTACTACTACGACTGGAGCACGACTACAGGTGTGATGTGAGAGATTTTAGTTTTACGCTGCTGTTAGTTGAGAGAGATTTGATCATGATGTACTGGGCATAAGCCCATTTTACTCTTATTATATTGCACTCATTGTGGACTGTACCCTGTACTTTTCATTTGTTATATATATATATGTTTAGTACTGTGGCTGTGGATTTCTCCATTTTGCTCTATTTCTGTACTTTTATTCTCATATTGGCCGACAGATTATGATCGTACTAGCCGGCAGAATCGGCGTCTTGCGGTGTCGACTAACCCGTGCGTTAGTGTCACCGTAAGGCGGCGGTTCTGGGCATAAGATCCGGGTTAGCCTCGGAATGGGGAGACAGGATCTTACACAGGATGATGCTGAAGTTCCATCTAAGGAACAGGCTCCAGTGATAGATCATGAGAAATCTAGTGTACCACTGGAGGGGGAGTCCTCTCAGCGAGCATTCAAATGACACCCTTCGAGGCCCTATACGGTAGAAAATGTTGCATGTAATTATCGTGGTTGGAAACGGGTGAGGTGAGGTTATAAAAAAGCAAGAGGTGGAAAGCGCCACTTCATTGGTACAAACCATTCGGGAGCGTTTGCTGATCGCTCAGGACCGAGAGGCCAAATACTATAATGCCAAGCATCGGAACGTTGAATTCTCTATTGGCGACTTGGTGTATTAGAAGATAAAGCCGTTCAAGGGTGTTTCAGGGGTATGACGCTTGAAGAAGCTGAGCCCGAGGTACCTTTGACCATTTGAGATCCTGGAGCGGATTGGTGAAGCGGTTTATTGTCTAAATCTATCGGTGGAGGTTAGTGGTATACATGATGTATTCAATATTTTGGTGTTGCGGAAGGCGGTGCAAGAGCCTTCGAAAGTGATTGTGGTCGACCAAGTACCGGTTGATGTTGGGTTGATGACGAATATCAGACCCATTTGCATTGAGGACTCTAAAGTCAAGCGACTACGTAATAAGGAGATCTAGATGGTCAAGGTCCGTTGGGATAATTGCGGACGGGACGAGCTCTGGTGGGAGCGAGAGTAGACTATGCTTGAGGAGTACCCAGAGTTATTCCACTTAGGTACCATTTTTATTTTGTGTATCTTTTCCTTTCGGTAATTTCGTGGACGAAATTCTTTTAAGAGGCAGAAAATTGTAACACCCCGAAAATCAAAAGAGAAACGAGCAACGTTTGAGCCAAGTTTGGGTCTTGGGAAGGTGAACACGACCTGTGAGAGGTGAACACAATTATGCAGAGTTTATTATACATCTCAGCTACTGGCTCTGTTTCAGCTTTCTAGAAATTTTCATACTAAGAGATAAGATGAGCTCTCATATCTTTTCTTTCATCTGTAGATCCAGCAACCATCTGGTTTAAGGAATCCCAGATGGCCTTGGCTGAAGTGCATTCAGCAACCTTCTGGATCAGCAATCTTTGCCTTTTTTATGTGCATCATTATTGTTTGGAGGAGGAACAAAATTCAAGCCTTTTGATGCTATTGATGTAGTTGCCACTAGAGCTGGTGGACCTTTCAAAATAGAGTTGAAAATATCCTCATCAATAGAATTCATATATAGTTTGATTCTTACCTTCCAGATAGCAAACTTATTCAAGTTGCAGACTGGTGGTCTAGTGCTTGCATAGTCTTTATTCTATGCCATGGAAAATGAAAGAGAGATGGAGATCTATCAAGGATCTTTAGGTTTAGGTGTCAGCATGTACAACCAAGAGAAACAACCCTCTAATACCAATTGAAAGTGAGGGGATAAATCTGATTTACTCTAGGGGGTTGATTAGAGTATTAAAAACCTTTAATAAATTTTATAGCAGAATTAAGATAAGTGTTACTTATAAGTAAGAGAAGAAGAAAAAATCGCAGGCAAACACAACATTGTAGAAAATAAAGAAAGATGTGCAACCAAATGACACCAGAAAATTATAGTGGTTCCCCAAATCTGGGTACATCCACTCTTTTACCACCCTAGTAGGAATCCACTTAGGTTTTTGATCAGGTGCCCTATCACCACAAGATCTTCTTCAGGTAGATCTAGAGACCCTTCAGGCTTTTGACCAGGTGCCTAAAAACCAATAGGTTTTTGATAAGGTGCCATATCACTAATGAGTTCACTTTTGAAGGGAGTAATAACACTGTATATAAAAGATAAAAGAAAAGTTTATGGCAGTATTCTCTTTCTCAAAGCAAATGAGAAGACTAAGTAGATTTTGATGATGCCAAAGCTCCCCCTGAGATATTGAGTAGGTTCAAGAAGATGGAAGCTTTGTCAAGGGTGTAGGTCTTTAGAGGACTGAAGTTCTAGCACTTCAGAGTCTGTAGATTGATGTTGATTAACTGTCTCTATAGAATCCTGAAGATGAAAACTGAAGAAGACTCAAGATAGAGGTTTGTTCTTCTTCTTCTTCGTCTGTTTCCTGAGAGCAATGAAAATTCTGAGAGCTGAGAGAAATCTTCAAGAGAAATTTTTGAGCTATCGCAGGAATGTTCTCTCTGTGTGTATTTCTCTGTATATATTTTTCTGTATCTTGATCAGTCTGAATGTCTGTCCCTTTTGTCCTTGAAGAATAGAATAAAAAACTGTCACTTTAGAAATTCAAAGACATTCCTTAAATTACTACAGAAATTGAGGAGATAAACGACTACAATTTCTGGTATTTAATTATCTCCCCAACTGTCTTGGCAAATAAGTCAAAATAATAACTCTATGAATACCATAGTTAATGCTTCAAATAAATGACTATATGCCTTGAGAATATCAGCATTAACTACCAGAGATTATTTTACAAAAATAGAATCAATAAAATAGGAATTAAATATTCAATACAGCTGCTGAAAATAAGTAGTCGGACACAGAATATGATCGTCGATCTGAGCTAGGAGATTGTAAAATTGAGTTCAATTATCTTCGATCTGAGAATACTGTGAACAGATATGAAATCGTCGACCTGAGCTCATAGATCGTCGAGCTTAGTTCAGAGACTAAAGCCTGAGATTGTCGATCGGAGATCAACGATCGTTGAGCTGAGTTTGACGAAAGTCGAACAGATATGTATTTAACAGATTTATTCTAAGTCCGAGTTCTTGAGCGAAATCCAATGCTGATCTTGTGAAGTCTGACCTATAGAGACTTACTTAGACCTAGACCTTGACCCTGGCTATACATGTGGGTCAACAACCTAAGAGTGGACCTAGCCTAAATCCAAACAAGGGTTCCAACAGCTTCCGCTAGAATGTACTCTGAGTAGGACGTATACTTATTGGAAGGATGGTTTCGTCTAGTAACCCACCGGTCTGTCTGTGGTATATGGCGTCGGGCCCCAGCCTGACCTACTGTTATATATTATGTGACAGATAGGGGTGTTACAACGCCCACGTCACTACCCGTGTTGTTCACTGGAAATTTCACAAAGAAGACGCAAAGACACCAGAGTACCACACGGGTATGTGCACGCCCGTGTCACTACTCGTGTCCTACTCTGGACCAACTTCTCCTCCCTTACACAAGTGTAAGCCTAGCTGCCAGCACTCCCTGAGCCCAAGTCAGCTCTCCAGACTTAAAAGTACGCACAAGGGGCCTAGCGCAAATTGGGACGTTACAAATCCTGTAAATAAAATAAAAGATTTTGTCCCCAAAATCAAGCTAAGGCTATGGGGAGAGAAAAGCATGAAATTAAAATAAAATATGCTTTTAAAATTACATTGAGGAAATAACTCTGGGTAGCGCTTTTGCATCAAGTCCACTGGCTCCCATGTATACTCCTCCTTCCTATTCTTAGACCACAACACCTTTACCAAAGGAACACTCTTGAAGCACAAAATCCTTATCTCATTGTCTATCATCTGCACCGGCTCTAGTCAAATAGATATATCGGTTGCTACTGCTCCATCAATGGTGGGAATATGTTGATCGAGCCGCAACAGCGCCTTTCGAAGAGACGACACCTTGAATATGTCATGAAGGTTCTCCAGCTCTGCTGGTAACTCCAACCGGTAGGCCAAAGGGCCAATCTTTTCCAATATGGTGTAAGGTACAACGTATAATGGGATGAGCTTCTTCACATAACGTACCCGTGACACTCCAAGCATTGGCCGGATTTCGAGGAATGCTTTGTCACCCACTTGAAATTCTACCACCCGGTGCTTTGTATTATAATATTTAGTCTGAAGACTTTGACCCTCAAGCATGCGGTCCTATATTAGTCTAACAACCGCATCAGTATCATCGATTTACTCAATTCCTAAAACCTTCGAGTCTTCATCTTGTACCCATGACAAGGGGGTTCTACACCTTCTGTAAAGGGCTTCATGGAGTACCATCCCGATGCTGACATGGTGACTGTTGTTATAGGAGAATTCCATGAGGGGGTATGAGCATTTCCCACGGCTCTCCTCTTTCCAATACACACAGTCTCAATAGGTCCTCCAATATTCTGATGGTCCTCTCATACTGCTCGTCCATCTTAGGATGGATTGTTGTGCTAAAGGTAAGGCGTTAACCAAAGTACGCCTGTACGACCTTCAATTCCTTAGAGGTAAACCTACCATCCCAGTTAAAAACAATTGTCCTTAGCACCCCATGATACCATAAAAACTGCTCCACAAAGAGGCGTACCAAAACATCCACACGAGCTTCTTTCTTCATAGGAATAAACCTGGCTACCTTTGTCAGACGGTCAATGAAAACCCACACCGAATCATTCCTTGAGCGTGAGCGAGGCAATTCGTGAATGAAGTCCATAGAGACAATCTCGAACTTCCACTCGAGGATGGGCAATAACTGTAATAATCCACCGGGGATCTTGAACTCCTCCTTCACCCTTTGATAAGCCTCGTAGTACGTAACAAAATATCTGACGTCCCTCTTCATTCCCGGCTAACACATGGTCTTTTGCAAGTCGGCATACATCTTGGCAATCCCAAGATGCACAGAATACTGAGTGCAATGTGCCTCTCTCAAGATATCTTCCCAAATTTTACCGCATTTGGGAATGTAAAGCTGACTACGTAGGTGAACGATGCTGTCTTTTAGGGAATACTTGTTAGTAGTCCCATGTTCAATTTACTTGATTGTCGGGGCCAGAGCCGCATCCTTTCCTTGCCCCGCCCGAATTCGGTCTCGAATATCACAGACTATGCTCATCACGATTAAGTACTCTGTATACCCTTCCGATTGGTCTTTATATACCAGGGTAATCTCCATCTATTCGAGCATCCGAGCTAACTCCATACTCATCAATCAGGACTCAGGGTTCGATTCCAGTACCTTTCTGCTCAAAGCATCAGCTATAGAATTTGCTTTTTTGGGTGGTAGTTCAAGGTGAATTCATAATCGCAATAAACTCTAACCACCGCCACTATCTCAATTCAATTCCTTCTAGGTATGGATGTACTTTAGATTCTTGTGGGCCGAAAAGATTTCACAGTGGACGTCATATAGATAATGTCTCCAAATCTTCAAGGCGAACGCCATCACTCCCAATTCTAAATCTTGTACTGGGTAGTTGATGTCATGCTTCTTCAGCTGTCTTGAAGCATATGCAATCATATGCAAGTGCTATATCAATACCTCTCCCATCCCTTGATACGACCTGTCAGTTTAAACTTGAAATCCTTCCATCCCGGATGGAAGGGCTAGGATGGGTGCGTTGTAAGTCTGTCCTTCAGTTCCTGGAACGAAGCTTCACACTAGGGTGTCCACTCATATGGCACACCTTTCTTTGTCAGAGTAGTAAGAGGAAAGGCTATCTTTGAGAACCCTTTTACAAACTTGTGATAATACCCGACAAGTCCAAGGAAGCTCCTCACATCGACCGTTGACTTCAAGGGAGACCACTCCATCATGGCACGCACTTTGGCCGGATCCATAGCTAGTCATGCCCCACTGATCACAAGGCCAATGAAGGAAACCTTTTGGAGCCAGATTTCACACTTGGTGAACTTCGCAAACATGGCGTGCTCTTTTAGCTTCCTCAGCACCAAGGTCAGATGTTTGACATTCTCTTCCTCTATCTTTAAGTACACCAAAATGTCATCGATGAAAACTATGAAGAAGATATCTAGATAAGGCTCGAACACTTTATTCATCAAACTCATGAAACCTTAAGGGGCATTTATGAGCCCAAATGACATGACAGTGAACTCGTACAAACCGTACTTTTAGTTAAAAGCCATTTTCTGAATGTCCTCCTCTTGTATTCTCAACTGATAATACCCCAAGCACAAATCCAACTTGGAAAACCAATGCGCTCCTACCAATTGGTCGAACAACTCATCATTCTGGGGTAGCGGATAGATGTTTCGTACCGTCAGTCGGTTGAGCTCCCGATAGTCTATGCATAATCGTAAGGTTCCATCCTTCTTCTTAACGAACAGAATAAGGGCTTCCCCACGTGATGAGTTCGGGCGAACAAACCCTGATTCCACCAGTTCTTGCAACTGAACTCTAAACTCTACGAGTTCCTTTGCGGCCTTTCAGAAAGGGGTCCTGGAGACGGGCTTGGCACCCGGTACTAGCTTAATTTGAAAATCCACCTCTCTATGCGGGGGTAATCCTTGCAATTTCTAAGAAAATACCTCAGGATAGTGTAATACCCCGAAACTCAAAAGAGGGACGGGTGATGTTTTAAGCCCAGTTTGGATTTTGGAGCAGGTGTCACGGGCGTGACACGGGCGTGTCACGGGCATGTCACGGGCGTGTCACGGGCGTGTCGCGGGCGTGTCGCGGGCATGACACAGGCGTGTTCGGCCTCGGGTCGTGCGGTCGACGCTTTGGCGGTCGACGCTAGTCGAGTTGTAGAACACGACCTAGGACACGGGCGTGTCCCAGGCCGTGTCACTCCAGGGATTCTGCAAGTGTGGTACACGGGCCGTGACACGGGCACAAACACGGGCGTATCAAATTTGACACGGCGTGTCTGATGCCGTGTCACAAGGCCGTGTACCTCTCTGACTGCGAAACGTTGGTCGATTGCACACGGGGGGCGTGACACGGGTCCCGACACGGGCGTATCGCAGGTGACACGGGCGTGTCGGAGGCCGTGTCAAAGGCCGTGTGCTGGTTTTTCGACTCGATCGAGACGACGAATGGGTGACACGGCCAGGTATACGGCCGTGTTGCAACCCGTGTTCAGCGCAGATTTTGTATTTTGAGGTCTAATCGTGGCCGTTCGTTTCCTTGGCTTGGGATCCGACGGCTGGGAGTGGTTGCTGGCAGCTTAAACCCAAAAATAGGGTTTGCAAACCCCATTTTCACTTGGGTTTTCTCTTTTTAAATCCTAGAGAGAAGGGAGAGCAAGGTGAGAGGTTGGAGACCAAGATCCGGCCGCCGGTGGAGCGTCGCAGCTCCGAATCTCGATCCGAGTCCAGATCCGCGGAGGTGACGCCGTTGCGGTGCTTTCCAACCGCATAGTTTTCGATGGCGCCGCGGAAGAATGCAAGGGTAACTATTTCTCATCCTTGGGCATGTGAAGCCCTTTTTCCCTTTGCATAGGAAGCCCTCTCTCGCGAGTGAGCGAAGAGTTGGAGCGTTCCTTGGGGTAGATATGTAAAGTCCCCCTTGTGTAGAGTCTGTATGCGAAAACGGACATAGGCATTGTGTGTGAAGCCTATCCAGACAAGTAGAGCCGGATCGGTGATGTTGCATTGCATTTGAACCGGGCAAGAATCCGGATGTTTGGGTGTTTTCGGGTTTTCTACGTGGTAGATTGCATCAGGGAGCCTTGGAGATTAACTCCAAGGTACACCCGGAAATCTGGGCAAAAGCGGGTTTTGCCAACACGATGGCCGGGGAGCCAACGTGAACATAATCGGGTTATGTGATTATTGTGGTGGAAACGGGACTCGGTGAGTCTTGACCTGCGCATATGGCTTAAATTGCCATTGCGGTGTGAGCACGGGTCAGGAGGAACCGTACCCGGTCTATGTCGTTCGGTAGGACCGTTGGCATGGATGAGGGTCTTCGGCGGTCTATGGCTTAAATTGTCGTGACCAAGGCCAGGAAGGCAAAATGCTCATATGGTTGGCCGTCCATGAGACGGTGGTGGAACGGGAGCGTCTATGGCTTGAATTGACGTGACGTTGGCCGGTTCGCCGTGAATGTGCCCTGTGTGCACGAGGTGTATGGCCGTGCGAGCCTACGCCTGTGATGATGTGCGTCCACACTAATATATTGCCTATACTAATAAAGTGCAGGGAAAGAGCATCGCCGCCCCGATTTTGGGGGCGGGATCGTTATAATTTGGTCAGCATAGCTGACCGTTGCTTTTGTTTGCCACCGGGCGGTGGTTTGTGGCTTGTAGGTGCTGCGGAGCCGAGCGGGAAATAGCGGGCTAAAGCCTTTGAAGCTGTGCCCGGCCTCGAAGGCCTAAATGTTTATGTTTTTCCCGTTTATCATGTATGGCCGGCCTGCGTGCCGAGGTTTGGAAAACACTTTATTTAAAGCAACTGTTGTAAGGCCTTAAGGCCCATACTCGTGTATTGTACATTCCTATTTGGTTTGTGTAGTGGACATTCATGCGTGTGGCTGGGTTCTTTCCTTTCTTGCAACTTAATTATTGCTTCCGCTAGGTGTTGTGTAGGACGTTATGATTGGTTGATTGGTTTCAACGCGTAACCAACCGGTCTGTCCGTAGTATATGGCGTTGGGCCCCGGCCGGACCTACTGCTATATGCTATACGACGGATAGGGGTGTTACAAATTGGTATCAGACTACTGGTTTCAGTCAAACTTAAATGAATTCGTGGACGAATTCACTTTAAGGGGTGGTGAGCACATGTGTGTGTCATCGTTATAACATGAAAAGAACCCATGAATGTCCACTTAGGAATGAAAATACACATGTTTGAGGAACCTGCGTGTTCCAATAATTGCTGTTTGCAGTAATTTTTGGTCGCTTATCGGTGTTTTGCACGATTATAGGTGACCAGGAGTGGTGCTGGGCCATCAGAACGGCCAGGTTCTGAGGCAAGCAGTGCGCCAAGTGAAGCGCCTGCAACACCTCCGTCTGCCGAGACATTAGATTGGTGGCAGAAGCTGTCTTTGCTATGATTAATACGCAACCTGCAAGGACAGGTGTAGCAGCCTGCTCCTGCGGGGGAGCAAGTGCCGCTCAAGCGGCGGAGCCTAGAAGGGTTGAGCAGGTGGCGGTGGAGCCGGAGTTGCCTAGGAGAGCAACTGAAAGACAGTTGAAGCATGTGATGGGCTTCCACCCACCGGTGTTCTCGGGGACGGGAACCCGACCCAGGCTGAGGATTGGCTCTCAAGAGTCAATAGGGTGATGACAGCTACAGAAACGGAAGAGTGGCAGAAGGACCTCAATAGCGACGTTCCTGTGGTGGATGGGGACACAAGGTTATGGTGGGAAGGCCTTAGAGCTACACCAGTTGAGGGGAAGGTCGTTGGCGAAGTTCCTATGGCGGAGTTTTCGAGACTGTTCATGGCTCGATACCTCCACTCAACGCAAGAGGATCGCATTGGAGAACGAGGTTCCAAAAGTTAGTGCAAGGAGATAGCATGTAGATGAGTACCTCCACGAGTTTACTCGGTTGGGGAGATATGCTAGCGCTACTTTTGCCGACAAGGAGCGAAAGACTAACCGCTTTATGAAGGGTTAAGAGATGAGCTGAGGTTGCTACTGTCAGGGCCCATGGCGCAGGGTTTCCTAACCTTGGTCAACTCGGCCCGGTCCTTGGAGAAGGACATGAAGAATGTGCAAGCTAAGAAGGATTCTGGCGGGAAGAAATCGGAGTTCAAAGCGCCGACTACGTCGAAATCGGGCTATCAAAAATTCTTCAAGAAGGCTAGGACGTCAGGTCTAGCTTCTTCTACGGGTGCCTCGGGGGCAACTACTAATCGAACCCCGGGCGCTTGTTTCACGTGTGGAAAGACAGGGCACTTTGCCCGCGATTGCTGGAGCGGACGCCCAAAGTCTGAGAGAAAGCAAGGAGCTACTTACGAAGAGAAGGGCAAGGCGGTGGGAGTCAACCGCGTCCCACTATGCTCCGACTCAGCCTAGAGTCTATAACTTGGGCAGCAGGGAGGCCATCAAACAAGCTGACGTGGTGACAGGTACGAGTTAATTTACAGCAAGTTAACTTTATATACTGTTGTCTATTGCTTGTTAGCTAATATTGTTTGCATAGGCTTTGTTGTGATTAGTGATAGTCCGGTACGGGCACTGTTCGACACGGGAGCTTCACACTCCTTCTTGTCCGAAAATTTCATATCGCGCATTGGAGTCCCTTCTTCGATGGCGAAGGACAAGTTGGATGTGCTGCTACCGAATGGGTGCTCGATGCGTGCGGACAGGGTGTGCGCCGTAAAGGTTCACATTGGGAGCCAAGAGTTCGACTAGCTAGCATCATTACTGTCGCTAGTAGAGTTCGACGTGATCTTTGGATGGATTGGCTTTCAGAGCAGAAAGCTTGGATTGACTGTGACCGGAAGGAGGTCAAGTTGGGTGTTGGGCGGGGGACAACATTCGAGGGACTCAAGGGGTTGAGCAAGACGCTGATGTCTGCTCTTCAGGTGGTAAAGGCAGTTCGTGCTGGTGCAGAGCTGTTCTTCACAATAGTGGGGGCTGTGGAGACAAAGTCCACGTTGGATAGCATTCCCGTGGTTTGCGAATACCCCGATGTGTTCCCGGATAGTCTTCCCAGAGCCCCACCGCAGCGGGAGATTGATTTCACCATCGAGCTCGTGTCGGAGGCCAAACCAGTGTCACGTGCTCCGTATAGGTTGGCACCTAAGGAGATGGCAGAGCTGAAAGTTCAGCTAGAGGAGCTGATGGAGCAAGGTTATGTGCGTCCAAGCTCGTCGCCTTGGAGCGCACCGGTCCTCTTCGTTAAGAAGAAGGACGGGAGTATGCGGTTGTGTATCGACTACAGAGAGTTGAACAAGCTGACGGAAAAGAACAAGTACCCGATCCCGAGGATTGATGATCTCTTTGATCAGTTAGTCGGATCGTCAGTATATTCTAAGTTGGACTTGAAGTCGGGGTACTATCAGCTGAGAATAGGGGAAGGTGATATCCCGAAGACGGCGTTCAGCACAAGGTATGGGCATTTCGAGTTCACAGTCATGTCGTTTGGACTGACGAATGCGCCATCAGTATTTATGGACTTGATGAACAGGACGTTCCGAGATTTCCTGGATCGCTTTGTGATCGTCTTTATTGACGATATATTGGTGTACTCGTAGTGCGAAGAAGATCACTTCAAGCACTTGCATTTGGTGTTGGAGACTTTGAGGAGGAATGAGCTTTATGCGAAGTTCTCCAAGTGCGAGTTCTGGCTACCCTCAGTAGCGTTCCTTGGGCACATTGTTAGTGGGGAAGGTATAGCGGTGGATCCGGCGAAGATCGTTGCGATACGAGAGTGGCCTGCGTTGTCTTCTGTCGCGGAAGTCCGTAGTTTTCTCGGGCTTGCCGGATATTACAGGCGCTTCATAGAGAACTTCTCGCGGATAGCGCTACCTCTCACGAAGTTGACAAGGAAAGATCAGAAATTCTTGTGGACGCAGGAGTGCGTGCAAGCGTTTGAGGAGTTGAAGAGACGGTTGACCACGGCGCCAGTGCTTAGTTCGCCGAGTGGGACCGAGGGCTTTGAGGTGTATAGCGACGCTTCAGGTAGTGGTTTGGGCTGCGTGTTGTTGCATCATGGAAGTGTGATTGCGTATGGATCGCGTCAGCTGAAAGTGCATGAAAGGAACTATCCGGTCCACGACTTGGAGTTGGCGGCCGTGATATTTGCACTTAAGCTGTGGAGGCACTACCTATACGGCGTAAGGGTCGATATATATACCGATCACAAGAGCCTAAAGAACTTGTTGGATCAGAAGGATCTTAATATGAGGCAGAGGAGGTGGATGGAGTTCCTGGGGGACTACTCCTTCAAAATACATTATGTACCCGGGAAGGGTAATGCAGTTGCAGATGCGTTGAGTCGCAAGGCTCCCGCCCAAGCCAACTGGTTGTCGGTGCATGATGAGCGGTTGATACGGGAGTTGGAGGAGCTTGAGATCTGTTGCGTTGACAGGCAGACGAGCGCCAAAGCAATGTTAAACTGGACAGAAGTTCAGTATGACCTGGCTGACCGGGTTCGGCAGGCATTGTAGTTAGATGACTCCATGAAGGAGCTTATGGAGGCAGCGTTGGATGGGTCAAATTCCCAGTTTTCAGTGGAAGATGGGTTGCTAAGGAAGGATCATTGGTTGTGCATCCCAAGCGGGAGTAACCTACGGGCGGAGTTGATGTACGAGGCTCATCATACCAAGTACTCGATCCACCCAGGGAGCACAAAGATGTACCGTGACCTCAAGAAGCTTTTTTGGTGGCCGGGGCTTATGAAAGATGTGGCGTTGTTTGTGGCTAAGTGCCAAACGTGCGCCTTGGTGAAGGCGGAGTGCCAAAAGCCGGGAGGATTTCTGAAGTCCTTGCCTATACCGGAGTGGAAGTTTGACGACATATCTATGGACTTTGTGCATGGGTTGCCAAGGTCGCAGAAAGGGAACGACGCCATCTGGGTGATCGTAGATCGGTTAACTAAAGTGTCGCATTTCATTCCGCATAGGAAGGATGATCCAGTGGAGAAATTGGCAAAGTTGTATGTTGACAATATAGTTAGACTGCATGGTGTGCCTCGCAGCATTGTGAGTGATCGCGATGGATGTTTCATGTCCAATGATTGGAGGTTGGTACAGCAGATGCTGGGGACAAAGTTGAAGTTCAGCACAGCCTTCCATCCGCAAACGGATGGGCAGACCGAGAGAGTCAATAGAACGATGGAGGACATGCTCTGGCATGTGTGTCCTAGACTTCGGGAAGCATTGGGAGGACCACTTATATTTGGTGGGAGTTTACGTACAACAATGGCTACCAAGCGAGTATACAAATGGCACCCTTCGAGGCCCTGTATGGTAGGAAGTGTCGCACGCCGTTATCGTGGCTTGAAACGGGTGAGGCAAGGTTGTACAAGAAGCAGGAGGTGGAGAGTGCTACCTCGTTGGTGCGGATCATTCGGGAGCGCTTGTTGATCGCTCAGGACAGGCAGGCGAAGTATTAAAATGCCAAGCACCGGAACGTGGAGTTCGCGGTAGGCGATTGGGTATACTTGAAAGTGAAGCCGTTCAAGGGGGTTTCGCGGGGTGGGTGAGACGCTTGAAGAAGCTGAGCCCAAGATACCTTGGACCTTTTGAGGTTCTGGAGCGAGTCGGCGAAGCTGCTTACCGTTTGAAGCTATCGGTGGAGTTGAGTGGTCTACACGATGTGTTCCACATCTCTGTATTGCGGAAGGTGGTGCAAGAGCCTTCGCAGGTGATCGCAGTTGATCAAGTACCGGTGGGCGAAGGGTTGACGACTAAGGTCAAGCCCGTTTGTATTGAAGATGCAGAGGTCAAGAGGCTCCGTAACAAGGAAATCCGAATGGTCAAGGTCCGTTGGGACAATTGCGGTCGTGAGGAGCTCTCTTGGGAACGGGGCAGCAGACCATGCTGGAGGAGGAGGAGTACCGAGTTATTTCGCTCAGGTACCGCTCTTGGTTTTATGTTTACTTTCCTTAGTAATTTCGTGTGACGAAATTCTTTTAAGGGGGAGAGAGTTGTAACACCCCGAAATCAAAAGAGGGACGGGTGATGTTTTAAGCCCAGTTTGGATTTTGGAGAAGGTGTCACGGGCGTGACAACGGGCGTGTCACGGGCGTGTCGCGGGCGTGACACAGGCATGTTCGGCCTCGCGGTCGTGCGGTCGACGCTTTGGCAGTCGACGCTAGTCGAGTTGTAGAATACGGCCTAGGACACGGGCGTTGTCCCAGGCCGTGTCACTCCAGGGATTCTGCAAGTGTGGTACACGGGCCGTGACACGGGCACACACACGGGCGTGTCAAATTTGACACGGGCGTGTCTGATGCCGTGTCACAAGGCCGTTGTACCTCTCTGACTGCGAAACGTTGGTCGATTTGCACACGGGGTGCGTGACACGGGTCCCGATACGGGTGTGTCGCAGGTGACACGAGCGTGTCGGAGGCCGTGTCAAAGGCCGTGTGCTGGTTTTTCGACTCGATCGAGACGGCGAATGGGTGATACGGTCAGGCACACGGCCGTGTTGCAACCCTTGTTCGGTGCAGATTTTGTATTTTGAGGTCTAATCGTGGCCGTTCGTTTCCTTGGCTTGGGATCCGACGGCTGGGAGCTGTTACTGGCAGCTTAAACCCAAAAATAGGGTTTGCAAACCCCATTTTCACTTGGGTTTTCTCTTTCTAAATCCTAGAGAGAAGGGAGAGCATGGTGAGAGGTTGGAGACCAAGATCCGGCCGCCGGTGGAGCGTCGGAGCTCCGAATCTCGATCCGAGTCCAGATCCGCGGAGGTGACGCCGTTGCGGTGCTTTCCAACCGCATAGTTTTCGATGGCGCTGCGGAAGAATGCAAGGGTAACGATTTCTCATCCTTGGGCATGTGAAGCCCTTTTTCCCTTTGCATAGGAAGCCCTCTCTCGCGAGTGAGCGAAGAGTTGGAGCGTTCCTTGGGGTAGATATGTAAAGTCCCCCTTGTGTAGAGTCCGTATGCGAAAACGGACATAGGCATTGTGTGTGAAGCCTATCGGACAAGTAGAGTCGGATCGGTGATGTTGCATTGCATTTGAAAACCGGGCAAGAATCCGGATGTTTGGGTGTGTTTCGGGTTTTCTACGTGGTAGATTGCATCAGGGAGCCTTGGAGATTAACTCCAAGGTTCACCCGGAAATCTGGGCTAAAGCGGGTTTTACCAACACGATGGCCGGGGAGCCAACGTGAACATAACCGGGTTATGTGATTATTGTGGTGGAAACGGGACTCGGTGAGTCTTGACCTGCGCATATGGCTTAAATTGCCGTTGCGGTATGAGCACGGGTCAGGCGGAACCGTACCCGGTCTATGTCGTTCGGTAGGACCGTTGACATGGATGAGGGTCTTCGGCGTTCTATGGCTTAAATTGCCGTGACCAAGGCCAGGAAGGCAAAATGCTCATATGGTTGGCCGTCCATGAGACGGTGGTGGAACGGGAGCGTCTATGGCTTGAATTGACGTGACGTTGGCCGGTTCGCCGTGAATGTGCCCTGTGTGCACGAGGTGTGTGGCCGTGCGAGCCTACGCCTGTGATGATGTGCGTCCACACTAATATATTGCCTATACTAATAAAGTGCAGGGAAAGAGCATCGCAGCCACGATTTTGGGGGCGGGATCGTTATAATTTGGTCAGCATAGCTGACCGTTGCTTTTGTTTGCCACCGGGCGGTGGTTTGTGCCTTGCAGGTGCTGCGGAGCCGAGCGGGAAATAGCGGGCTAAAGCCCTTGAAGCTGTGCCGGCCGTCGAAGGCCTAAATGTTTATGTTTTTCCCGTTTACCATGTATGGCCGGCCTGTATGCCGTGGTTTGGAAAACACTTTATTTAAAGCAACTGTTGTAAGGCCTTAAGGCCCGTACTCGTGTATTGTACATTCCTATTTGGTTTGTGTAGTGGACATTCATGCGTGTGGCTGGGTTCTTTCCTTTCTTGCAACTTAATAATTGCTTCCGCTAGGTGTTGTGTAGGACGTTATGATTGGTTGATTGGTTTCAGCGCGTAACCAACCGGTCTGTCCGTAGTATATGGCGTCGGGCCCCGGCCGGACCTACTGCTATATGCTATATGACGGATAGGGGTGTTACAGATAGTCCCGCACTACTCACAAATCCTTCATCACTATTTTCATCTCTTCCAGTTCAAAACATATCGTACAGACTTCTTCCCACTTCATATGGGATTTTAAGGCCTACATTGAATATAAAACATACAAGGTGCAAATCTAATACCTTGAAAGATGACATCAGAGTCCCCATGCCTCAAGGAAATTCGCTTCTCTGCATAATAAATTCTGGAGTGATGTCAGTCCAGCCATGTCATGCCCAGAATGAGGTCGAATTCTGGCATTGTCAATACTATGGCAGGGGTATTGAATAACTTTCCTCCAAGAAGAACCTCAAATTCACACTTTGCGGTTGCAGTCATCTTAGAGCCGTCTGGGAGGCGTACTCTTAGAGCAATACCATTGAAGTATTGCACTCCATCTTGAACTTTAATGAAGCCTGCAGACACAAACGAGTGCGAGGCACCGGTATCGAATAACGTTTATGCCGGTTTCCGGCCGACTACCACTGTGCCTAAGTACCAATAGCAATACTCAAAGCTAGATATATAGTATGTCTTAAGCAACTTAAGGTTAATAATGAGGATGTGATAACAAACTACAACATACCTGGAATCACCTCCTGAGAGTTCCCCTCCTGTGTCATGTCCAGCACGAACACCTGATTCCGAGCAGGTCCGGGGTTTCCTCCTTATGTTCCTCGTCCTCGACCACGCATATGTCCCCCCGCTCGTGGAGCTGCCGGAGGGAGAACAAGAGGAGCATTCCCAAATAGCTGCGGACAGTAATGTCGAATGTGGTGTGGTTGGTTGCATTAGAAGCACACTCGCTCATTCCGCACCTCGGGTTACTGAAACTCTTGAAGCTATGGAGGTGGAGGCAATGCTGGCGGCTGTGGTACGGGTGCTCCATTCTAAAATTCTGGTGGAAATGCCTGCCATCTCTCTGATGTCCTCTTCCTCCTCCGTAGTCGTGTCTCATTCTATTACTAGGGCAAGCTTCCATCACACCCTCAACAAGTCTCTTACCACTTCCCAAGTGGTCTGATTCTAGCCTCTTTTTCATATCAATTATATCTGCCAAGCTGGAGTCCGTTATAAACAAAAGGGCCTTCCTCAAGGGGTCCAGCAGCCCTTTGTAAAAGCTCTTAGCATATCCTCTGTCATCCAAGTCATATGAGTCATCAAATCTCACGAGATGTTGGAACTCCCATTGATACTCCGTAACTGACTTTGATCCTTGCTTTAGCTTTATAAATATCTCTTCGAGTTCATCTCGAGCAGACGAGGGAATGAAGTGCTGTATAAAGGCTCCTAAGAACACGCTCATGCAAATCTCCGTATAAACTCACCCTTGAAAGGTGGAGCCCATGAGGGACTTCCACCACAACTTGGCGTGCAGTTCCATGAGTGTCACTACCAGGGTCATAGCCATATTGTTCGGACATCTAATTCCCGCCAACAGTTCTTGCATGGTGCTAAGCCATTCCTCCGTACGCACTACCGACTCTGTCCCAAGGTTAGTAGGAGGTGAGAGAGCTCGGAAAGTGCTCAACCAATTGGAGCCCGGATCTTGTTGTTGTACGGTAGCTTGTTGGGATCGAAAGACATCCAAGATAGCTGTGAGCGTATTCCATAGCTCCGATTACTTAAACTGTATGGGTACGGATGAGGTGGGAGTGCCCCCCAGTGGCTTAACATGCATTGGGACCTATACATAAAGTACAAACCTAAGGTCAGGTTGGCTAATCTTAAGGTCAAAGTTTGACATACATAGTGTGAATTATATATGGGCACCCACTGCTACCACAAAGTCAATTTGTCCACAAACTGACTAATCGAACTGGGGTGGATCTATTGTAGAATGACTTATTTAGTTCAGGATCGTAGCAAGCTGATACCATTTGTAAGACCACCCTCTCAGAACACAAATACGGTATGAGGGGAGTCTTATGCCCAAAACAGCCGCCTTGCAGCAGCACTAGCACTCGGGCTAACCTGTACTACAAGACGCCTATCCTGCCGGCTATAACCAATATAAACCAATGCCAACCCAACCAAGAATATAAAACAGAAGTCAATCCACACATAAGTAAGATAGTCCAAAAGTACATCAAGAAAAGGAAGCTACAACAAGCTTCTAAAATATCAGAGTATGGGTAAAACATGCCCAAAGGGCAACATCAACAGTCTCTCAAACTCACATCGGTGACTGGCGGTAGCGGCAGAACCGTCCCTTTAGGCCCTGTCGTCCTTGCCTGGCTGCCCTGCTGCAAAATCTGCGGCTGCTCTGACTGAGGAGTTTCCTCCTAAAAAGGAAGATGTAGCAACTGTTATTCATATAGACTAAGTGGTCATCACATCCGCTCCCTAGCGACTCCTCAGCACCAGACAGAAAATGGAATATGGGTACAATATATATAAGTAGAACAAAAGTACAAATAGGTGGTATAGAGTGAACAATATCAATGTATATTAGCAGCACAATAAATGAGTGAACCATCTACTCTAGCAGTTCTACCATCTACAATAGTATAAAAATATAGGTATAATAGAAATTAACTCAAATTATATGAATGCACATACAGACATATAAGTTGAGGATCGGCTAACTCATCGTATAAGAGTGCCCATACAAACTTTTACGATAACGATCTTGAGTATGCAATGTAATGTAATGATATGTATGCAATGCAAAGACACACCAACGATCACGCACAGGCAATTGCAATATCGACACATACTTGTAGTTACAACATTTTAAGTAGGTAGCTAAACTCTCAAGAATCAACCGTCGTGGCTGATGCGTTGAACGATAAGTGTACCGGTCGCACAAGTAATATAAAATGGGTGGCTTTCCCAAATATCGATCACTTCAAGGAACACAGTAAGGGAGGAGTTAATATTGAGGAGGACTTGAGATTGAAGTCCTTAGGTCGGAATTAAATAAATTGGTTTTGGTAATTGCAGAAAAATAAAGTAAAATGCTAACAATCTACTCCTATGCAACGCTGCTATGCGATGCTTAACCAGGTGGGATGGAAGACTACACGAGCCTCTATGCACTGAATCGCTAGGCGGATGGACGAGTAGGCAAGCATAAGAACCAGAATTTTAGGGTCGTAAGCACCTCTTCGCTACGCAGGCTTCTAGCAATTGCTAGAATGGCAAGAATAGATGGATGGTAGATGGAAGATAAGGGGGCACCTCAAGCAAATATTGAAAACATACAATCACATAGACATGATTACACAAAGTAGTAATTTACAATAAGTACACTTCATCAAATACAAGAAATTAACTACGCTAACAACAATAAGAGAGGAAAAGTGTGCGAAATCGACCTGATCTGAAGACTTGTCGAGGGTTCACGGTTGGAATCGCCGGGTTGTCAATCCGCATCCAAGCTCGATCCTCAACTGCATCCAGGGTAAAGGAGGATGTCACTCAATCCCAATGAACCCATCTTCTTCGTTTCACGAGCCGACGGAAGATGGCACAACTTCTCCTTGCTTGATGGAGAAAGCTAGGTTGAATCCCCTCTTGAAGCTCGAGGATGAAGGAGGAGGCTAAGAGGAAGTTCTGACTTGGATTTGGCATTGAATGCTTGCCCGGATCTTCTCTCCTAGGTGGAACGACAAAGTTTCCCCCGAAAATCGTGGAGGGGATGGCTGGAAACGAAGCTCTGTTCAGTGGTGAAAATCTGCGCTATAAATAGAAAAAGATCAAAAAAATTCTCACGCATGGTCCCGCGCACGTCCGTGCGCTAACCATGCATTATTAACTTGCAGATCTTGATCGTGGAAGAAGATTCGTTGAACCTTGCGTTTTACTCGCACACTGGCGCATTCGCCCGTGCGTGAAGCAAATCGTACGGGTAAACACAGAACGCAGGAAAACAAGGGGAAATAGGGGCACCATGTGTTTTACTTGCGCACGGGCGCGTTTGCTCGTACGTGAAGGAAACACACGATTTACCCCAGAATGCAGGAATAAAGAGAAAATGTACATAACGTACGATTCCTTCTCGCACGGTTTGGCCTAAACCGTGCGGGAACAAAACGCACGGTTAGAAACAGAAGTCCCTAGAATTGCTGTGTGAAACACACGATTTCACCGAAACCGTGCGCGAAGAAATGCGCACTACTGTGCGTTTTATACAGAAACTGGAAAATTAATCTAGGACATCCCGACTACCTGCACAACAATGAAACCAATAGGGGCACCAGCTCCCAGCACCAAAATGGAATCAACAACTACAAAAAGAAACATTAGGAGCACCATGTGCTTTACCCCCAACGAAAGAATGTGCATATTCACTCCCTTGGGCCAAAATAGTGCACTTAGCGTGATAAACAGAATAAATGAAATATCAACGATAACATATTAATAGTGAAGTGCTAGTGCGTTAAAACTAGACCTGATCAGTCCGTACAATACTATAAATATCGGACTCATCACACACCCAAACATAACTGTTTGCGCGTCCCGAGCTAACAAATCTATGCAAATAGAAAAAATTACTTAGCTAACATAGAAATTGCGATATTGAGTACCATGCAAAGTCGCATGCTCGTATGCGTACAAATATAATAGAGGAAATTTTTAAGTATGTAAAATAGTTTATGTTTTTCGTAATGCATATCAAAATTTTATTGCTACTCAAAAATTGAATCACGGTGAATCATCCAGTCACGCGCAAGAAGAAAGTAGGCAGGCCTCTAAGGTGAGCTTTGCCAAAGATCGGGGCTCAGGATCATCTCCAAATGAATCCACCAATGTCGGGGACAATACGCTTGCCCGTTTACACTCTCTCCACAGCACTAGCTCGACTCAAGCATGAATCTGTAGGACTTTAGGATAATCATGGGGCTTGGGTTACAGTGAGGTAAACACAGATAAATAGGAAGGCTATGCACCAAACCCAAATGAGCTAGCGTAAAGAGAATAACTCCGCAAACCACAATATATGCAGGTACACCACACCCCCAGACATAACTTTTAATATATATGGGTGTGTGCACCGCCTACTCCAAATATAATCACATCTTAAATAGGATTTTCAATTTTACTTTTTCTTTCACTTTCTTTTCATAAATATTTTTCTTTTTTATCATCTTTTTTTTTCACAATCTCAGCAAATATATACTTTGGAGCACATCCACATATTCACATGTAAAATCACCATGCCAAAATGAAAATGTAAAATTATAAAGCTCGACTTGGGTGTGCGACTAGGATCGACTATGAGGCTTTGGTGAAATAAAGGTGGAGCTGAATTAAAGGAATGGGTAGGCAAAATGGGGCTTAGCGAGGATAAGATGTTAGGAACTGCACAAAGCTCAAACGGGCCAAAATGATGACCTACATCACGCTCACGCTCGACTAACCATGCACCAATGCTTCGATAGTAGCTTGGGGAAAGTACTTAGCCACCGAGAAAGATTATCCTTCCTCTCGACTCGAGCAAAACGAGTCTAGTGATTGTTACACAGATCCCTACACTACCATTCGATTCATACCAGATTCACAAATTTTTGAGTAGAATAAAAAGTATTTACGCAAATAGAAAAATATAAAACTATAAGCATAAAGAAAAATTAAATCTATTCAAATTTCTACAAGAGACGAGAGCACTCGACTAGGAGCACTACATGAGTCAACATTTTAATCCGTCTCACAATCTATTGGAACACCCTATTACTAATTTGGGCAAGGATCACTATGTTTTTAGGAAAATTTGGTTTGACCTAGATGTATAGTTGAAAAGGTCAAATTAGAATGAGTCTAGGGCTTAGAACTTAGGTTTGAAGCTGCCCCCAGGACCATTCAAATATCAAGACTTAGAGCTGAGAAGAAGACAATTTTTCGTCAAACTCAGTTCGACGAAATGTTGAACTCCGTTCGACGCTCTCTGAGCTCAACTCTGTTGAGTTGTCGAACTCCGGTCGATGATCTTCGAGCTCAGATCGATGATCTATCTTCAGTTACTTTACCAATCGCTGAGCTCAGTTCGACGATCTTGGAGCTCAGTTCGACGTTTTCTGTCTGCTGTGTTAATCCAATCTCTTAGCTCAGTTCAACGATCGTAGAGCTCAGATCGACGATTTCTGTGAGAGATCGACGCCTTCAGAATTCAAATTCAAGGACAGTTATGGATTATAATCAGAATTAATTCCTGCATTGATTGCAAAGGATTTCCTAGCCGTTTCAATCAATTTGATGCTAGTTTCAAGGAAGGACTAAATGGAATATTGCTTAGGACTTTCCCCAGAGACAGTTGTCATTTATGGAAGTCATTTATGACTGAGTAACGACCATCTAAGAGAATATCTGTTGTACTCCTTTAGTATTCATTCTCTTAATACATACACACAAGATATAGTGATCAACACAGAGAATACAAAGTGATACAGAAGAATTATATTACATTACAGAAGATTGAACAACACAATTTCTCTGAACAAGATTTCAACTTCTGTGATTTACAAATCTATTGAATCTTCAAGTGTTCAAAGGCTTCAACATCAAGGACTCCAGACACCAAATATTTTCAGCAAGCTGCTGGAATCATCTTCTACTGGAAGATCTGAAGCTTCTGAAGGCCTATCACCCTAGCAAAGCTTTCACTCCTGAACCATTCTACATCTTAGGGGGAGCTTTGACAACATCAATAATACACTAGTCTTCTCTCAGTGATTTGAGACAGAGAAGACATCATCATCTCTTACTTTTCTTTTCCTGCTGTAAAAGGGTTATCAAAACTCACTTCAAAAGTTCTGAATCTGGTTCTGAGAGACTTGTCAAAACTCAGTGGTGGCAAGACACCTTATCAAAAAATCTATATCTGGTTTTTGAGCACCTTATCAAAAGCTCATTGGTGCCCAGGACATCTGATCAACTCATCCTGCAGTGGATTCCTACCAAGGGTGTTAGAAGAGTGGATGTACCCAAGTTTTTGGGGAACCACTATAGATCCTTGTGTCTTTTGGTTGCGGTGTGTTTGTTATTGCTTTGTGCTGTGTGATTCTTATTTCTTGCTTTAACTTAATTTTTCTATAAGCACCTTACACATATAATTAAAATAAATCTTCCACTGCCTTACATTTTTTAATTGTAAACATTATTTTAAAAAACTCTATTCACCCCCCTCTAGAGTCAAGGTAGATCTTTCTCTCACTTTCACAATCATATGCAACACAATAATTTTCCCAAATCATACAAAAGATAAGAGCTTAACTCGCGGCACGCTAACCGCTAAGCATGCGCTCATGTGAGTGCAGTGGTGTGCGATGCACTAAACTAATCAAAATAGAAATATAAAAGGTTCTAGTATACACTTGAATTGTGCCCGTGCAAAATATAACAAATAATTGCTCTCCCCCAGACTTAAACTAATCTACACAGCATATGATATTGAAAATAAAATCAAATAGAGACAAAAGAAGGGGTTACCCAATGCTTGGCCAGTGAGCATACCAGAAGATGCATGAAAAACTGAGGTAGGACCTCCATACGAAGAATCACAACCCCACCAACATAAAGTTGTCATGAATACATGAAGGGGTGAGCTTCGCAAAAACAAAAGAAAAATATACAAAAAGAAATGCTAAAACTAAAATAGACATGAAAATAAAATAAAAAATATAGGAAATGAAAGATAACTACTGGGGTTATTGTCATCCCAGCACGACTTATAAAATTCTATACATTTCTAGCTAATGGGCCTATGAAATAAGAATGCACAAGTAACTGGCCTAATATCCGTTGCGGTAGCAAGTACCGATACAGTGATAGAGAAGTTACCCCTCTACCTACATAATAATAACTGCCCAACATGGGTAGAGGAAATAGGGAATAAGAGGAGGAGGAGCGCTGGTCCTCTCTCATCTTATCACAAATCATATCATCGCCTAGCAAGGCATCATCAACGACAGATGTGTAGGAGGCGATGGCAACGACATGAACACCAGGCTCATCATCATCCCATCATACCCGTGGAGACTCAACCTACACAGGCTTCGATAGAGAAGGGGGATCAATTAATTAAAGGGAAGAAGAACTAAAATAATCAGAATATGGGAGAGTGATCCCAGTGTCACTCTCAGCAAGATCCAAGCATCGATGATCATCGGTATCATACGAGTCGTATCGGGGGAAATCTGAGAACTCGAGGTCCGCAGTGGTAAGATGTAGAACCTCGTCAAATAGGGAAGAGCAAACCTCCGCATCGGAAAGAGAATATTCTTCATCCCACCGGGGTGCATACAAGTGTTCCGAAGATCCACGTTCTCCGTCGGAGATAGATGAATCATCATCCCACTTTGGCACAACCTCGGGCACTGAATCACCCATGAACACGGCATCGTCAACCGACGCACAAGAAAATGGAATAGCACAATCCAACAAAAATTGTGGAGGAGCAAGGTTACTCTCAAAATCAAGCATAGAATGAGCAGGCCCCATCGCAAAATAATTCGCAAATTCCACCCCGTCGACAGGAACAATCTCTGCGTCCCATACAGGAGCGCCCATGGATTCCTGATCCTCTTTTTTTGTTGGCTACCACAAGAGTGATCATCATCACTCAATGGAAGCTCGTAAAAAGGGACCAAGGGACCCATGAATGATTTGTATGCAGCAAGAGATTCCTCAGTAATCTCGACGGGTAAAGAACGAGCTAGATGAGCCATGTCAATTTACGGGCCTGGCAACACCCTAGTAGGTCTGTCTACAGCAATCTTCCACGAACGGGAGGATGCTGCAGGCTTGCCCACAGATGGGGAAGGCTCGCACAAGCGAGGGAAGTCCTTCACCATGTGGCCTACACCTTGACATAATAAACATCTAATATAATTCTCGGCTTTCATCACGGTCATGGCATCGATGCATTGATGCAAAGTGTCAAGCAGACGACACACACCTAAAGAAGACATCACGAATAAAAAATAATTACCAAAAAGTGCTACACACTAGAATAAAAAAACAACACGGATCTGCTATTTTAAAAAAAATTAAAAAAGGGCAAAAAAAAGCAATGAAAAATTTCTAAAAACAAAAGCAAAGAAGAAAATGAAATGTACAAATGGAAAAGGGCTTTGATCTGCTATCTCCCTCTCCAAAAACTCACACGACTGTGTTCCTCCGCAACGGCGCCAAAAACTTGATGCGTTGAACGACAAGTGTATCAGACGCACAAGTAATATAAAATGGGTGGCTTTCCTAAGTATCTATCTCTTCAAGGAACGCAGTAAGGGGGAAGTTAATATTGAAGAGGACTTGAGATTGAAGTCCTCAGGTCGGAATTAACTAAAGGGGTTTTGGTAATTACGGAAAAATAAAGTAAATGCTAATAATCTACTCCGATGAAACAACGCTATGCGATGCTTCGCCAGGCGGGATGAAAGACTACACGTGCCACTATGTAACGAATCGCTAGGCGGATGGACGAGTAGACAAGCGTAAGAAACAGAATTTGAGGGTCGTAAGCACCTCTTCGTAACGCATGCTTCTAGCAATTGCTAGAACATCAAGAACAGATGGATGGCAGATGGAAGATAAGGGCACACCTCAAGCAAATAATGAAAACATGTAATCACATAGACATGATTACACAAACATATTTTACAATAAGTACACTTCATCAAATACAAGAGATTAACTACGCTAACAACAACAAGAGAGGAAAAGTGTGCGAAATCGATCGGATCCGAAGTCTTGCTGAGGATTCACGGTTGTAATCGCCAGGTTGTCAATCCGCGTCCAAGCTCGGTCCTCAACTGCGTCCGGGGTAGAGGAGGTTGTCACTCAGTCCCAATAAACCCGTTTTCTTCGTGACACGAGCCGGCGAAAGATGGCACAACTTCTCCTAGCTTGATGGAGAAAGCTATGTTGAATCTCCTCTTGAAGCTCAAGGATGAAGTAGGAGGCCGAGAGGAAGCTCCGGCTTTGATTTGGCGTTGAATACTTTCCCGGATTTCCTCTCCTAGGTGGAATGACATATTTTCCCCCTAAAATTACAGAGGGGATGGCTGGAAACAAAGCTCTGTTCAATGGGGAAAATCTACGCTATAAATAGAAAAAGATAAGAAAAAGGGTCACGCACGGTCCCGCGCACGACCGCGGGCTAACCGTGCATTATTAACTTGCAGATCTTGATTGCGGAATAAGATGCGTTGACCCATGCATTTTACTCACGCACGGGCACGCCCGCCCGTGCGTGAAGGAAATCGCACGGGAAAACACAGAACGCAGGAAAACAAGGGGAAACAGGGGAACCGTGAATTTTACTCGGGCACGGGCGCATTTTCCCGTGCCTGAAGGAAATGCAC